>QFEM01005750.1:0-29926 GCA_003316205.1 Boletus bicolor
TTCGTCCGTTTCCTCTTGCCCGCTCAAACTTTTCTTTATCAGTTGGGAAACTGTAGGCACGACTCGAACGCCGTGCGGGGCTCTTCCATCGAGGCCGAAAAGCGGCGGATCACGAATGATTGTCGGAGGATAGGTGAAGCTACTGGCCATGCATGCAGGGAAGAACATTTTATGACCCAAATGTATTAGAAGGCAAGAGATCAACCAGGGCTTTTTCGATATACGGGACAGGACGAAATTCTATGAAAGTTCGTTTCTATAGCGTGATGCTTCTCCCTCAGGGACATGACAAGGGAAATCAATGATATGATTAGTGTTCTATCTACATCGCATGGCCCTTTTGTTGGGCAAAAACATCAGCTGCACCTACCCAACAGCTCCAAGCTGGCAACGATAAAGTCATGCACACCTGTCCTTCGTCAGCGCCGCCCGCCGTCCATTCAGAACCCAATCACCACCGTCCAGTCCTTGGTAATCCCCACCGCTGGATCCTTGACCACCACCACGCCCGTCCGATCACCACCACCTGCCTCGTACGTCCACTCCAAGGCCCGCGCACCCACCTCGCCCTCGAACGCCACTGACACCGACGCTGGTCGCACGTCCACACCCACCACCACGACTCGCTCGACCCTCACATCCACATCCTCCATCCCCCTCGCAAACGCGTTCGTAGGCGCATACAAAGGCACTACATCAGGCGTCGCCGCCGCGAGATCATTGCTCTGGATGACAATTTCCCGAATCTTCTTCCCGTCGCGGGAGTGCGTCGTCGAGGCTTGGAAGGCCCGCCAGATGAGCTCTCCCCGTTGGTAACCAAAGCCTTCGCCGTCGTCGAGGTAGAGTTCGCCTTTGGCGTTGCCGTCGACGTCCAGTGCAACACGGAGTGTGAAGGGGTCGTGTTTCATCAGTGGGGAGGAACGGCGGGGACGTTCGCGCGTGGGGAGGATGGACCCGCCACGGATGAGTATAGGAATTTCCTGGAGGGCCGCTGGGACGGTGACCGTCCGTCCTGAGGTTTCAGAAGTAGATGGACGATAGGCAGTATGTGAGAAATAGTCGTAGTAGACCTGCGCATCAGAAAGATAGACAGAGGTAGATGTTGCCCCTCGTGTGGTCACAGGTTTACACAAGAGACCAGAAGAACCGAGGTAGAATTGGTCATCGATCCCGAAGCCTTGTTCGTCCTCGGGGAACATCACGTATTGAGGGCTGCCCGTCACGATTTCGCGTCAGGGCTAAATCCGCTCCTCGAACGGTGATGGAGACACCTACCGCAGGATGGGTATTCCCGTCAAACTGCTCTCCCTGAATGCATTGTACCAAATTGGCAACATTGCATACCTCAACCTCAACATATCTTTGATCATACCCTTGTATGGCTCATCCAAGAGATATGGTTCGCGGCGTTTTGTGTCAATGTGTGCATGGGCTCGGAAGAAAGGCGAGAACACGCCGACGCCGTACCACCTAACAAGCATCTCGGGATCGGGATTACCAAAGAAACCGCCGACATCAGCTAGAGATGGGTTAGATATCCCATTCATAGGGAGAAAAAGGACGCAACTCACATCCTGAAAATACCATTCCGGCGAGTCCGTTCGAAAGAACCATCTTCATTCCCACTGCCATGTGTTCCCACGTGCCCAGGTTGTCACCAGTCCACATTGCCGCAAAGCGTTGGGTACCGGCATAGTAGGCACGGGTGAGCACGAAGGGTCGTTTGGGAGGGTCAGAACGGTGATAGAGGGCATTGTAAGTTTGGTTGGCCTGATATAAAGTGAAGGATGGAGTGACAAGAGAGCGGTGAGTAAGACCCAGTGAATTAAGAGAGGCACGTACAAAAAGCATGCCGTTGATGTTGTGTACATCTCGGTGCTCCCATCCGCCATAATGTATGTTGTCCCTTGGCATCGAAATCTCGGGGCCGTTGAATACCGATGGCTACATGAAAAATCAGTCAGATAGTCCAGGTCTCTTCGACTCCGGATGAATGGGGTGTTGGATGAAGTGACAAACCTCGTTCATATCGTTCCAGATAGCCACATTCTCGGAACTCTGCGTCCACGCCCAAGAACCATCGATACTCTTGGTCTTGAATAACTTGACCCACAGATCCCAGCTCTTGGGGTTGAAGAAGTCGATCCACGAGGAAGATCCAGGCCAGCACCATCTATCAGGTATATTGTTGGTGTAGCGACGAGGAATGTGAGAAGAGCGACATACCCTTCGTATTCACCCTCTCCCGATTTGGGCTTGACAAGCACCCCAAGATCAGACGCAATTTGGTAAATGGGGTAGTTTGCCTCGCGTTTGAGATGAGGATCGATGATGACCACCATCTATGCGAACCGTCGCAACACATCAGTGAGCAACTTGAGACGGAAAGACGCACCTTTCGTTCCTTGGCTTCTACGTCTGCAATCATCTCTACCGGGTCAGGGAACGTTTTCTCGTCCCACATAAAGTACTTGTGTCCTTCGGCATATTCGATATCGAGCCAAAAGACGTCGACCGGTATGTCCTCCTCATCAAATCTCTTCTGTACTGATCTGATGTCTCCACTGCTGACATAATTCCAGCGACATTGGTGATACGCGAGGGAGTACAACGGGGGAAGCATGGGAGTGCCCGTGAGGCCAGCGTATTGTGAGAAGACCGAGGCAGGGTCAGGACCTGGGAGAATGAAGACGTCGAGAATGCCAGATTCAGAGATCCAGTGTGTCTCAGTGCCGTCGTTCTTCTTTCCGACATCGATCCAGGTATCGCTTCCAATGGCATTGAACACGGCGACGGTACCCTTTTTACTATGCGCATGCATCAAGGGGACAGCGCCATAGAGAGCTACAGAGGAATCGGCAAGGTACTCGAAGACGTCAGAGTTGTAAAGTCTATAAGGGTCCGAGTAGGCTGCGTCGGGACCAGTGGTGGAAGGGAGGGACATGTTTGTAGCATGTTCAGGAATACCGTAGACATGAGGGTGGTTAGGGAAGGTGATGTCGAGTGAAAGGGATTCAGGGCCTGTGAAATGAATGAACTAAGTTCGTGAGGAGATACGTGAGACGTGATAATCTACCCTTGGGCTTTGAATCTGTCCAAGTCGACCAAGTCTCGTCCCACCAAGCGTCTTGCTGCTCCCCCTCAAACCAGGCAGCGTTATTGACTTGGAATGGGACCTGTTCGCCTTCTGCGCCTTCGATCTGCGGAGGCTGAGTGCCCTGCTTCGTTCTGAAATGTTCCATGTGGAGTAGACCGCGACCGTTTAGGACGACTTGTTCCTCGCCGTTCTTGTAAAAGGTGACCTTGAGAGGGTTGTACTGCACGACGACCTCGAACATGGTACCCTGCGAGCCATATCTCGTGCGTGTCTCGTCTTTTCCGACGAGCCATCTGACGTGACTCGATTTGCTCAAAGGAGGGTCCCGAACGAGAGCCCAGGAAGCAGCCTCGTCGTAGCGCTTCCTCAAGGGAGCCACTTCGTCCATTTGGACACGTATGACACCATCTTCGTGTGCTCTAACTTGGAGGGAGAACTTGACATTTGGGTAGATGGTGGACTTTACGATAGCGGTGAAAAAGGCGTCGGTGGGGTCACGAAGGATCGAGGACGGGTCGATATAGTACGGGGACTGCCACGACTGACCGGCAGCGTGTGCGCGGGTAGAGAGAGCGCGGCCGCGACGACAAAAACACGACTGGTCGCAGGTTTTGAATGTTTCGGGCTTGAACGCGAGTGTCGAGGTAAACACGAGCAGCGCGACGAGGAGCGACAGAGACCGCATCGTCGCGGCTTGAGTTCAAGTGTGCTGAACGGAATACACATTTACCTACTGGTTCATGACATAACACATTCTCACGCCAATGCACCGATTCGACCCCCCTCAAATTCTCGGCGATCGGCCCCCGTGCCGAGAATGACGCCGTGCACACTCACGTGCTCCGAGTGCACCCCCTTCTTCATCCCGTCCGGTCCGAGCGTCACCGTTGTCCGTGCACGATTACCCCCTCCCTGAGCTCCCCCTCACACCCCTTCACGTCCTCCCACCTGATCCTCTCCCGTGGTTCCTTGTCCGCACGTCCACCACCACTGCACGTCCAAACAGCCGCTCCAGGTCCGCCTCGTCGATCGCTGACCCATTTGCGACGTGCCATGTGCGATCCGAGCGAGAACGCGGTCACATCATACGAGGAAAAGGCAGGGTGTCCGGACAAGAGAGCGTCGTGCTGCGAGAGATCGATGATACAGAATACCATGGCTGTGGTCTGAAGACATGAGAAGGCTTGAACCTTGATACATACCCAAGTTACGAACCGGGCCGGTTTCCAAGTGCCAACATAGGCCCCGCACAGGAGAAAAAAGGACACAGAACCTCATCCATCGTGCCGCATGAACTAAGTACACCGACGAACAAAATTATGTAGCACCGACAAAGTCAGGACATCATACAAAATCGAACACAAAGCCTACGAAGAGATGACAGCACATACAAGAACCTCCGTATCAAACAAAAAGCAACCCACGTTCACGAGTTCAAATTCCAATGTGCACGAACACGATCCGCTTCTCCAACGGCACTTCCTTGGCCGTCTCCACCACTGCGACGTTCAACGCCGCTGCCGCGTGCTCAAAATCAATGACCGGCTTTCTGAACATTTCCTTGTAAAACCGAGTGACCACGTCATGCGCGATCGAATCGTCTACCCTCCGCATCGTCCCAATCATCCCGTTGAATCCAGTAAACTGCATCCCAGCCGCGAGGTGAAGCACCTCCGCCCGGAGTGCTAGTATCATTAGCCACTTGGTGGGATTCATCAAAGATACGACAACCAAGACAAACAACCGTACCATTAATATAGGGCTCATCAATTCTTCGAGAGTCCAGGTAGGTCAGGTCACTGGAGGTCGGAAGGTAACAAGCTAATAGCACGCCGCTAGAACCAGTCGACCTCTGTTAGCCTTGTAATCATGTCAGGGTCCCATTCGCAAGGCGGTTAATTGTAATCCCCTCTTGACGAGCGCTGTTAGATACCAACACCATCGCACTTGCCTTGTTTCAACACCGAAATATTTGGAGCTAGAGGATTCCGACTTTGATGTAGAGTCAAGAGGAACATTTTTCTGCCCGGTCTAAGCTATTTGCACACGCCGAGGGCCATACTAGCAATCAATGGTGGAAGTGCAAGGACTCACTTCCTACTGATTGTGTTAAGCTGGCCAGATAGGGACATTCGCCACCAGTCCAGGTGTGTATTGATCGAAGAGAAAAACGCTTCGAAGCTGCTCGACGGCCGGGTTAAGAGTAACGACGATTTCACCATGCTTCAGTCATCTGGACCAAGCCACAGCATCTGGTCTGTTATCAGCTTGCCTGCTTTCTGATGCGTTATTCACGCGCCTCAGCTACACATATGCGGTCCGGGCACTGCTGAGCATTGCGCCATGCTCCTTGACGTTTCGCGACCGTTGGGAACGGAAAGTCGACCATGTTTCGACCTTGGACGGATACCGTCATGAACAAGGGGAAAAATAAAAATGCCCGCGATGTTAGATCTCCTATGAGCCCTAGTGTGGTCAATCGTCATTGTACTCATAGAACCCCCTTCCACTCTTTTTTCCCAACCACTGTGCATCGACCATGCGTTCGAGCAGTACCGAGGGCCGGTATTTCGAATCGGACGTGCCCGTGTAGAGTGTCTGTTGTATCGAGAGACACGTGTCGAGACCGATGCTATCGAGGTTGTGTTTAGCGACGTTTTCAACACAGGCAGCATACCATCGCCGAGAACTCACAAGTCAGCTGGAATCAAAGATCAGAAATCCACCAGCAGACACGAGACATCGACGTGTACTTACCAAGCTGGAGGGGACCCATCGGATGGGCCATCCCTAGTCTAAACGTCTTGTCAATGTCGTCTCGCGTCGCAACACCCTATGTCAGAAGAAATGCATTAACTTCTACCTCGACGTGATATTCACCGTGGGAGTAACCTTTTCTAGACAAATAATTGCCTCGTTTATGAAAGGCATCAAGAGCGCATTTGAGACGAAACCAGGGACGTCTTGTGACGTCGCGACATCTAACAAGTCAACGGATCAGTTAGCATAACCGGTCCACGTCGACGGTCGATCTTCCCAACCTTTACCACACGCCTCTGCAAAGGCACGCGAACGGTCAAGCGTTTCTTTGCTAGTTTGCACCGCAGATATGAGCTCGACGAGTTTCTGCAAACGAAGCTCGCATCCCTCCCCCCAAAGATCGATAAAAACGTACCATCACCGGCACCGGATTGAAGAAATGCAACCCTACAAAGAAATATTCATCAGTCAGCACTCCGCTCCACTCCCAAACGGCACGTACCAACGACCCGACTCGCAACCCTCTTCCCCTCCTCCGACGCCGCAGACACCCCCTCAGGCACTACCGCCGCGGCGATCTTGGTAATACTAATCGACGACGTGTTCGTCGCCAAAATCGCCCCTTCGTTCAACGTCTCCCTCAGCTCCCGAAACACCCGCTTCTTTAACTCGACCTTTTCCGACACCGCCTCGACCACCATATCCACGTCTCGCATCGCCGCGAGGGTGTCCACGACCCGGACGCGGTCCTTGGCTTCCGCTGCTTCGGTCGGCGTAAGTCGTCCTTTGGAGACGTCTTTGGAGAGGAGGGTGGAGAGGAAAGAGAGGGAGTGGGTGAGTTGGGTGGGGGAGGTATCGTGCAGGAGCACGGGGACTTTGGCGCGGAGAGCGGAGACGAAGGCGATGCCGGTGCCCATTTGGCCGGCGCCGAGGATGCCTAATTGTCTGATGCCATGCGCGATGGACATGGTGGTGGTTTAAGAGAGAGCTAGTTCCGAATCACGTGCACAGCACAGGGGATGATGAGGATATTCATATGCTTTGAACATCTCACGAGGCAGGCAAGCGATAGGATTCTCTACATGTACACACCGACGACATCAAACGCTAGACCAGCCAACTTTGATCATGCAAGTCCTAGTGTGGAGTATATACCAGAAACGAGCGTCAAAAAAGAAAAGAAAAACCATGTACCAAAAAGCAACGCATTCACAAAACGAACTGCACAAACACGTGCATTGGCGTGACGGAGGAATCGAAAACAACAAACGAGAGAGAGCAGGCAAATCGAAAATTCGATGGCGTAACGAACGGAGCACTGTGCGAGAGAGAAAAAAACGATGTCGACGATCGTGGGGTAGGCTGAATCGATACACAGTAATAGGGCAATAAGGATTGGAATAGTTATGTACTTGTAATGGGGGTGGGATGGGGATGAGTGCGGCAGAGGTAGAGGTGATTGCGATAAGGATCGGAATGCGGGTGGATGAATGGGGACAGATCTAAGTTGGAACAGTGGTTGTGTAGCGTAGCGAGGTCAAGTGAATAGATGCGAGCATGTGCTGGTGAAATAGTGTGCTGGTTGCCGGGGGGATGCGGTGGTGAAATGAGGAGATCAGGGCGGTCCCTGGAGGGACGAAGCGCGCATACGCGCGTCAAAAATCATCGTGCTTGGCAATGATTCGGAAAAGTCTGCTGGATCACCGTATCAGCTTTCCCCAATCCAAGACACCTCCTCCCTTCTCTCCTCCACCTTCTCGCCGCGGGAAGGCGTTCCAAAATCTGAGCGTCTCATCCCCAGCGCCAGTGACAATCGTCTCCCCATCAGGACTCATGGCGAGATAAAGCACCCGGTGTGTGTGTCCGGTTAGTGAAGCGACTTGGGAAAGCGAAGGATATCGCCATATACATATTTGATTTTGGGCGGTCGTACTGGAAAAGCCGTGCGTACTGACGAGCTCATGGGACGTATGCGACCAGATCAGATTGCAGACCTGCACCAAAGCGTCAATCACGACATGTGCGTGTAAGAAATTCAACACACCTGACTCCCAGTATCCAACTCGTTCAACATTGTACCAGTGAACGTATTCCAAAATCGAATGTGTTTATCCTGTGTTCCACCACCCGTAGCTAGTACTCCAGAGACGTGAGGATCCCAAGCGAGTGCCTTGACGGCCGCAGTGTGTTCGTGGAACTTCCACAGGGGAACGTCCCCATCCCCATCCCCACCACTATTTGACCTTGAACGGCGTGTTGAAGTGCCGATGCCACCTCCAGGTCCAGATCCAGAGGAATGAACAGAAGACGCGACAGAGGAGGCACGGCGAGACCCACGGAGGTCCCATATGCATACTTTGTTGTCATTGCCTCCGCTAGCGAGTGCTGAACCCATCCCAGAACCTCCGGGGCCTTGAGCAGGCGCACCTCCCGTACTCGGGGCCCCAATCCCTCCCTCACCGCCTGATGCTCCAATAGCTGCACTGGCACCGATACCAGTCCCACGCGGGTTTCCAAAGCCCATCCCCAGCTCTCCACTCCACCGCAACCCACAGACTTCTTGGCGATGCCCTGCACACTTCTTAAACGGTCTCCCTCCGGCGCCTTCACGGACGTCTCGGTGATGAACCATGCGATCTCTGCTTCCACTACTCAGGATATGTCCATTCCAAGATAGCGCGCCGATTCGTTGGGTATGTGCAGGGGCATAGGTGCGGATAATAGAGAGAGTCGGGGCATCATAGATGTGTAGATGGCCAGAGAGCGTGCCTACCGCAAGTGACGTTCCCTGAGAAAGGAATGTTAACAGACACACAAGTCGAGGGAGAACACGACCAAACCTTTTGCACCCATGCGACGGAACTGATCGTATCACCAGATCCGCTCAAATCGCACAACTTGGAGACAGCGGCGTTATGAGCTGTCCATAGGTAGACACAGGTACCTAGACCAACGCCAAGGACATTCGTACTCGACCAATCGACAAGATTGAGGTAAAAGTCGTCCGCAAGATCTGGGGCGTCGAGGACCCTGTAGGGTGTCTTGCAGACGCTGCGGAGCTGGCGACGGGGAGACTCGAGGAGTTGTCGCGATTCTGCACGCACGGGGGACATGGAATACGCTTCGTCGGTTGGTGTGTCGAGACGGCGCCCACTGGTGGGTGTTGGAGATGGAGAGGTATAATGGAATATGCGCCGGCGCGTTGGAGTGCTAGGTGCGATGGATGAGGATGAATGGGCGGGGCGTGTTGGTGATGCTGGACGACGAGGTGAAGGAGGGGTTACTTCGCTGTGAAGAATGGAGTTGAACAGGGCGTTGGCTTGCTCTAGTAGAGAAGCATCGGGTGTGTGGGATCAGACCAATAGGAGGTGAGTAGATGTTGCATGAGGGCCCAGTCAGGTATGCAACGGCAAAGTACGGACGAAACTCACCCTTTATAGCATCTGATTCGGTGGGTATTGTGCGATGCTTTGAAGGGGTCGAAGGGCCACTGTCGTCCATGAGATGATAAGACGTTCGCATATCGCCGGTGTCCCTGCTGGGCACGAAGCGATCGCCATATTCTCTGTGTACGCGAGAAGTGTTTTCAGGAGACTCTGGGCCCGGGGTGTCGCTCGCGGTGAGTTGTGAGTAGTTGAGGGAAGGGATCGGGGCGGGGGCAACCGCAGGAGAAGAGAGGACAAAGGCGGGGTTTACGCGCTGTCTGTTTCTGCGGGGAGTGTCGTCGTCGGTGTCTTGATGTGCAGCGCGCAGTCGTTTGCCAAATGGCGAGTTTTTGAGACCGGACATGGTGTAAGACGACGTGAGCGGGTGCGAGGGAGTTGAACGAGAACGAGATGACGAGCGGGTTGGCAGCGAGAACGAGGACGATACGGTGCACGAGAACGGAGAAGGGTATGGGAGCGCAGAGGATGGCGACGCTGACCGACCCGACGCAGGGGCAAAGCGAAATCGCAGAGAACGGGGCAAATCGAACCGACGCGTCGATTACCTAACACCCCGTCGCTCACTTTTCAACCAGCGACACCTCAAAAAAACAATCAAAAAATCACGAAAAAAATCGCAACGAGCGCGGAGACAAGAGAAAAAAAACGAACACACACTAGAGTAGACCCCAGATGTCATCCGGCCTAGTTGCTCACCAGACCAGTCGGTCCAAGAAGTGGACTCTCCCTCAGCCATTCAAGCGGAGACTGAATGCAACACCGATTCGGCCACCCGTGGTTGTAAGACGCGACTCGTCGTCGTCGTCGTCGTGGACAAAGTGTAGCAACACGCACCCATCAGATTTGGAGAGCGAGGACGAGTCCAAGGTCTTTCCAAGACGCGTCTCTTCTCCATATACGATACCGGCATACTCGTGCTCTCTGAATGCTATATAGCGTGAATGGGGGGAGCGGACCAGGTAACCTTGACTTGAACGGCGTCGTATTCTTCGACTATCGTGGCCAGTGTCGATTTTTTTTGCGAAAGCACGGTAATGGACAGTGTGGTAGAGGCATGACTACGTGGCGCTAATTATGCAGCCGTTCCCACTCGTGCCAGGCTGATTGGCCCGCAGCGAAATTACGCCAGGCCATTATGCTGATCAATCTGTCATCCAGTCTCAGAGCACGGGCGAAATCCATCATCATAACCATCGATTAACTCAATCAATCAACGCTACGGCAGACCCTGGTTCGTGCAGCGAATATTTTTACTGATAAGTATTAGAGCTACTAGGGGAATGTCCGAGTCCAGTTACCACACGATCCTAAGATGACCTCATCTCGCTTCATCCACTTAAACTTCAAAAATGCGAGAGTAGGATGAGAACTTACTGTTGCACTTGCCTAGTCACGCACTCGCATGTATCAGTTCTTCCAACTTCTTTGCATCCAGACCCGGTATCCTTGGCTCAAAGCGACAAGGGAACGGTAGAGGATACCTGGCAATCGACGTTGTCCACAGTCACCGACCACCAGACTACAACAGCACGTACGTCGTAAGTCCGGGTGCCCACTTGGGCTCATACGGCACATCATTTCCGTGTTCGTCTTTTGGCAACGACACTTTCCAGAGCGCGAGTATCGTCGCGACCACATGCCACACCGAAATCTCCGCAAAGTGTTTCCCTACACAGCCTCGCCGACCGAACCCGAACGCGATGTGTTGGACATTGTCCGTCGTGAGGGTACCGTCAGGGTGGAGGAATCGCTCTGGGATGAACTCGAAAGGATTCGGATATTTCGACTCGTCGTGTGCCATGGACCTGCGTAACGAAAGATACGATTAACGTCGAGGGTTCGCGAGCAAGCACTGGTAGGCAAACCAGAGATTTGTCATGACCATTGCCCCTATACACACGTCGTTTCAACACGTCCGTGAAGTGAAGAGAACGCGTACCCTTTGGAATGTGATATCCATCATAAACGTCATCATTCTCTACCGCATGGGGAATGGCTGCACATGGCTTAAGTCCGTTTGCAAACCATCAAGTCACAACTCACAGAGGGGCAACGTGGGACTCCATCTAAACGTTTCACGGATGATAGCATCAATATAGGGTAGCGATGGTTTATCCTTAACTGTCGGGAGTCTCTCTTTGCCGACTCTCGCGTTGATCTGAGCGTATGCCTTGTCTTGGATGTCCGGGTGGAGAACTATCGCAAGGAGGAACGTCGTGAGGGTGGCGCTCGACTACGATTGGATAAGACAATAGATCAAGTCGGACGTATGAGATAGCACGCACCGTTTCCGATGCCGCTGCGATTATTCAGGTAAGCTGCAGGGACGGATGCATCACAAATGGACACATACCTGCAAAACCGGTGGCTGCGGCGTCTTTGAGAGCTTGCATCCACGTAGCAGTGGCGTTCGCTTTGTCCTCCCCTCGAAGACCATCGAACACCATAGCGGGGGAGGTACTTCCCTCGTTCTGGCCTGGGGGTCAGGAAGAACCTGTCTCGTATGGGTATTCACAGACCTGTCTTCGTAACGCGTGTTCAAAGGGAACTTCTATCCATTCTTTGGCCCATTTCCTGGACAAGGCTGCATTCCTCTTGATGCTCATACCCGGGAACCACGATGGAATATTCAGAACTGGTCACTTGTCAGCTTCGGCTGAGACACATTCAGATATCCGAGCTTACTTATCGGGAACGCACACAGAATTCCTGCCACTTCTGGTGTAATTGATACCGCTATCAGTTTACACACCCGTCCGATGATGTCGACCATGTAGTCATCTGGGGACGCCGGATCGTAGTCATAGACTGCATTGATAATGACCGACGACGTGAACCTATCAGATCACGGTAGCATCAGGAGCTGGTGGCAAGTGTACTATGGTCGCTGTGACCCACTCATGGATATGCTCGAAAATATGATTCGGTGAGTTTAGTAACCGGTGGGCGAATAGATGGGCCTTGCGCTGCTGCATCGGAGTGAATCTAGATACCGCGTCAACTTTGAAAGACTGGTGGAAGAATCGACGCTGGAGGCGCCATCTGTCGCCATAAGGCATGAGGACGGTGTTGAAATCTATTCCGAACCTGGGAGGTGTGAGTACACTCGTTGTGTTACGCAGTAAACGAAGGCTTACAGTTTATAAGTGACGAGGTGGGGTCTATCGGAATAGTTACTCGAACGGTCCTCCAAGAGAGCTTTAGCTATTTTCTCAGAGTTGATGATGATGACGTCCTGATCGAACAGGCGAGAATAAACGAGGTCACCTTGGAACCATTCCGATTTCAGGGATTATCCAATCGGAAGGGGATCCGTGAGGGAACGCACCGTACACCTTTGACCACTTGGCATAAGTTAACCATGGCGCGCTAGCATTTATACCATGGATGTTGCCTATGATAGGGAGTGGTGGAGGGCCCGGGGGGAACGGATGGGCGGGAAGTGATTGGGCTTTCTCGGGACGTCGACGGATAGCATTGACGGCGACGACGCAAGCAAATGCCACAGCACACAGTGTGGCCCAGCCGTGTGACATGGTCGACGCTAAGAACACAAGGAAGTAACTTTGAGCCGGAAATACTTTAAGTACCAGAATCTTGGATTGCCGCCTCGTCTTGTATAACCCTAGTCAGCTAAAGGATTTTGTGCCGAAAACATTCCCAGGCAACAGCCCTCCGTTCTCTCATGGTGCCAATTTGGTAGAATCGTCTCCCAGTCTGGATCAGATTCAGAGTGATACGCAAGACCCCTAGGTTGGAATACACGTCAGAGAATTGATCAGATCGAGAGATACGCCTCAATTTCTTTGCTTACTTTGGGGCTGCGACCCTGCCAGTGTCGCACGGTTGCACGGAATTACTGGTGACAGTGTGAGTGACGGAAAACGCCACCAGGCACAGGTTACAGCTAAGCGCTCAGCGCTCATCAGTGGAACCGACTTCTCAAGGCGTCTCTGTAGATGTTTTAAATCACGAGATCGATGGCGTTTCGATTCAAATATACGACAAACCGTATTTACCGTTCCACGGATCTGAGGCTCAACCCGCAGATAGCCTACTGGAAGCTACTAATCATTGCCTTGAAATGCTTTCATGGTCCACAGCATAACGACTATGTCCGCATAGGCTGTGAGAACGGAGACATGCGAAAAAAAAAACGCACACACAAAAGTTGTTTCATGCGTGTCTGAGGTTCAAGTTGACGAGCAAGGAGACAAGACGAGTCCCGTTGCCAGCAGAGACAGCGTGGGTTCGACGTGAGGCTGCGAATGCGAGTGCGGGAACGGTCTGCGCACCAGACTCGGAGAGATAAACGCATTTCCTGCAAATTGTTTGCACTGAAATTGGACCGGTTGTAGAGTTTGTAGAATGCGTCCGGTACTAGATCGTCCCGGAAGTTCTACGGATGGGTCGCATAGCAGGAGCGCGGGGCTGCTTCGGAAGCGATCATTAATCCTTGTCGATTTGCCGACATCGGCCCGGCCGGGATTGACAACATGTCCGCTTTGTCACCTCAAAGTACTTACGTTGTACCCATCTTTGTTCTGGTCCGAATAGCAGCCATCTACACAACTGCAGTTCCAATTACTACTGGGTAATCCACACTGCACATACACACTGGCATCCAGTGACCCCGAGACCGAGGAGCAGCCATGAACATTCGTGACCGCTTAGGGGCCATCTTCGCCTTCAACACGGTGCCTACAACAGTCCTGTTGGTGCTCGTTTATGCTGCGATATTCAGCACCGTACTCGTCACAGACAATCTGCCTTCAGTCCCCAGAGACACGCGAGGACTCGACCTGGACCAAGCCTGGTGGGATCTTCACCGGGCAAGTCATCCTCCTTATCACCTCATGCTGTCGAATGCTGACCTTGCCTCCCAAGGTGGCTGCCAGACCCCACCCCTTTAATTCTCATGCCAATGACCTTGTCCGCGACTATATCCTCGAGCGTCTCGGAGATATAGCTTCGCGCCATCCTCACGTTACGGTTGATTACGACGTCGTTTCGAATGCATCATGGGCCGCAGGTCTTTTCTCCACGACGCCGCGTGCCGTCTACCAGGAAGGAAACAATATCCTCGTCAAAGTAGAAGGCACCGACCCCTCTTATCGCGAATCTGGAGGCTACCTGCTGTCGGCTCACTATGATTCTGTCTCCACTGGTCCCGGCACAACCGACGACTCCATGGGGATCGTCACATTAATGCAGATGGTGGAGCACTTTTCGAAGCACAGACCAAAGAGGACTGTCATATTCAACATCAACAACAACGAAGAATCTGGCCTGAACGGAGCGCATACGTATGTCTTCGACTATAATCCAAGAGATGACATTCATGTCCTCTTCAAGCTTCTTACAGCACCCATGGGCCAATATCAGTGATGTATTCCTTAACCTCGAAGGCGCTGCTGCAGGAGGGTAGGTTTCATAGCTATTCTGCTGCTGTCGACCCACCACTGAAAGTCTTGTCCAGTCGGCCTGTGATGTTCCGGGCCACGAATATTGCACCACTCTCCTCCTGGACGAGCAGTCACGTCCCGCATCCGCATGCCAACGTGATATTTGCAGACACGTTTTCGCGTGGTGTGGTACGTTCCGCGACCGATTATTCGGTTTATGAACAAGCAGGTTTGGACGGCCTCGACTTTGCCTTTTACAGGGGCAGGAGTCGCTATCACACGTTGTATGACTCGATATCTGGCATGGAAGGCGGTAAAAAAGCCCTCTGGGCGATGATGGAAGCCACTCATGGTGCCAGTCTGGCTCTCGCAAATGATGATGCAGTCCATGCTCAACCATTTACCCGACAAGAGAGACCTGTTTACTTTGAGCGTGAGGATTCCGTAATCTTGTTTATGCACCGATGTCTAATAATGCTGGTCAGTATTTGGTGCTGCTTTGGTGGTTTTCTCGCTGGAAACATTGTTCATCACAAATGTGGTTTTACTCTCCACCGGTCCCATCCTTCTCCTGCTCATTGCGTATTCGAAACAAGGTGTCCGCCTGCGTAGGACGATTCGGTTCCGGTATTTTGTTCACGCCAACGGAAACGGCGTTCAAGCGGACGTGCCGTACAGCGAACGAGCCTTGACAGCACTGAAGAGATTTGGAACTGGGTTTTGGAGCTTAACTAAATTCTGGGTGGCTTTGGTGATCAGCATAGGTCTCCAGGTAGCTCTAGTCGCAGGATATGTCAACCTGAATCCTTTCGTACGCTGCTCTTTCTTCTCAGGAATCGATCTCTAACACAGATAATCAGATTATTCATACTCATCCTTTCCTTGTGTTCGCTTCCGCTTTGTCGTTGGCCTATCTGTCGACTGTCTTGGTGGTTTCCTTCCCTTGCAACGTTCGCGGTATCGTATTAGCACCAGAGGAACAGAAGCTCTCGATTCTTTTGCAAGTCTACACCTTCACTTGGGTATTACTCGTCTTCTCCACGGTTGTATTGCGCAACGCTGAGATAGGTAGTACTTATTTCATCACTGCCTGGAACGCATGCGCCCTCCTTGGATGCATCGTGGCCCTGATTGAAGCGATGACGAGGGTAGGTGGCTTTGAAGCCGAAACTGAGGTTGGGAACGAGAGCCATGCCTACGTGGGGGGTGTCGGATACCAGGCTATCAGCACCGAGGAAGATGGAGATGGACAACAGTCATCATCCAGGATCGTGGAAGTTCCAGAACCCACAGAGACCACACCGCTTGTCCCACGAGAGCACTTGCGTCCACCTACCCCACCCCCTAGTGAAGGACAAGGTGCGGTCGGATGGTGGATTTTGCAATTGCTACTTGTGGTTCCTCTTCCCGTCATCTTGCTGTTCCATATTTCAGTGATGCTCCTAGGCGCAATGAATCACACACTCACTGATGGAAATAGTCCTGCCCTCAGTAAGTCTACATTAAACGTACCATCCAGGGTCATCTTACTTACTACGTCGCTGGCCGACCTTCCAGCGTACAGCTTCGTGTCTCTTCTGGCTCTCCTGCTCATTTTACCCATGTCTCCATTTAGCATCAACGCCCATCGATGGCTCACACTCCTCGTGCTTGCCATATTCGTCCTTTCGACCGTGTATACTTGGATCGCATTCCCGTTCTCACAAGCAGCACCGCTCAAAGTGTATTTCGTCCAAACTGTGAACCTCGATACTTCGGAGACAGGGATCGAACGTGCAACGGCTGCACTCACTGGGCCCAAGCAATTTTTGACTCGTCATATTCTGCCGGAGCTCCCGTCTGCATTCGGCAAGTCTGTGATGTGCGACGATGCCACGGATACTAGAGTCGGTCTGCAGACGTGCGCATGGGAAGTCGAGGCGGAGATGATACCCTCGCCTGGAGGAAAGAGCAGCCCTTGCAATGGCATCGATATGCCATGGGTATCCTATCACTTGAACCGCACGGGCCCGAACAGTGCTCAGATCAACGTTCAGGGTCTCAATACGCGGTTTTGTACCCTCGAGTTCACCAACCGACGAATTTCCAAGTTCAGCGTCGCGGGGGATGGGGCCAAGGGTCTTCAAAAGGGCTACGATGTTCCCGAGGAGGGATTAAGTCAGATCCAACTTTGGAGCCGCCATTTCGGGAAACAGTTTGAGGTGACTGTGGAGTGGAGGGACGGGGACACGCTTGGGGGAGACGACGAACTCCAGGGACGCGTGAGCTGCGGGTGGGACGAGTACGAGCGTGGGACGATTGGAGGAGGACGGTCCGGGGGCAAGATCCCCTCCCTGGAGGAAGTCATCCAATTTTTGCCGGAGTGGGCTGTGGTGTCAAAGTCGACCTCTGCTCTTTTCAGTGCGGGAAGGGCGTTCTCAGTCTAAAAACGGTTGGTGTTTGTATAATATGCTTTTCCGAATTTGTAACATATCTTATTATTGGTTTGTCGAAGGTGTTCGTTGGGGATACCAAAGATATTGGAGTACCACCAGGGTCCCAGCAGCGTGATGATTGGTCTAACTTGTGGGGGTGACACGGCCGTTCCAACGTATACTATCGTTCATTAACGCTCAGCACGAGTGGGAAGCGAATATTTTCGGGGGAGGAATACTAGGTGCAGTCTACCACAACCATGTTCGCGGTCCTGTAGATGTGCTTGTTCACAAACAGAAGCTTTCCCCATGATGGAGTTGGATTTTCCGCATGAAGCATAAACAATATTCTATGGTGCACCTTGCAAGAAATCCGACAACCATTTGCGAAATCATTTTTCCTACAACTATCGACAGTACTCAGTTCAAATTCACTATCTATGACACAATATTTTTCCTTTCTAGTTTGGCCAGTCGCCATCACTGTAGGTTTGGACCCCGGGCCCGGACGAATCCATCAGTACAAGAGAGGTGAAAAGCAGAGAAGATAAAAGCTGAGCGATTGTTGAACAGAAACAGATTTGATTATCAAAGCTATGAATGACTATGTTCTTACAAGACGCTAGACCACATAAATACACACACACAGCACATGCCAGCATGCACTCATTGCACAGAAATCTGCTAATACAACATACAAAACTCTTCTCTCCAAGCTGGAGCATTCAGTTGCTAGAGGGAAATAGTATCCAACGTTACGAGTATGCTAAGGCGACTGCGAGTTGGATGCGGCGAGATACTCACTCATAAGGGGCCAGCCACTCAGGGGATTGGGGCAATGAGTGCTGTAGCAGCACATGCTGCCATGCATGTACCCAGCCCAGCGTTACACGCCAAGATGACAGGGGGTGCCCCAACTATGGTCACCCCGAAGGTGAAACCAGCTGCTCCGTAGCATGCAACTGCAAGCGTGTTGCAGCCTGGCCGACGGGACGAGGGCCACGAGGCTTTGTGAGTAGAGAATCCAACCGGTAGGAGGAACCTCACCAGTCTGACAGAGGCCGTATGCGATCAAGCCCGCGGAAGCGAGGGGTACTGAAGAGGCAGCGAGTGTGAGAGCAGCGAGAGACTTGATGTTCATGGTGGTCTCTGGATAGGGGATTGCGGAAGAGCGAGTGTTGGCCACGTCGATTTATATATGCTGGTACCAAGACTCTCTTTGGATAGCGCTGATCATACACAGCAAGTGGAGCGTAAACGTGACCTGTTGCATGTCTGCGTGTCCTGTACCGAATACGCGAGGGATATGCCATCTCATTGGCTGAGGTCAGGGGCTTTTATGTACCACAAGGCAAACAGTGGGTCCTGCACGGGGTTTTGATCCCACACAAACCCTTGCGAGATCCCCTAACAGGATTGGTGATTAACGCTACCAATGGACCGTAGGTCAGTCAACGGAGTCGCATGCACAAACCACAAGCGAACGGTATGGGGTGAGGACTCACACATTTTCTACTCGTGGTTTCCTGGCCACTGCACAGCTGGCGTAGTGCACCGTGATCCTTGCCGTGATCCTTGCCTACCCCCCAAGCGCGGAGTATCACAGACTTATGCTACTATGTACATCCTTTACCCAATATTCCTGTGAGTCATCTGCAAACCGGACGGTGTCGTGGGGTCAACCGACGTTCCAATATGCAAACGGAACATCGTGCTGCTCATCAGGTCCGAAGTGCGCTTCATGACGCCAAACTTACGACCTCATTCTGATACAATCTGGGTTTTGGGCAGCGTATGTCAGGGAGGTCACACGTTTCGAGAGCACGGAAGCGAGTGTCGATACCTCATCACAGGACGAACCAGTCATGCAGGGAGCAATAGACGGTGCCCGCTGTTCATCTCCCTCAAATTGTCGGAAGATAATCTGGATCGAAGGCAAGTATTTGTTGGATTGGACGGTTCATGGTTATAACTGAGGAAGACGCTGTCGGAGTGCAGCTCCGAACCAAATCTTTTTTTGGCCTTGTATTCCGACCAGAATGACTCCCAGAACTTCATAGTACCGAGGAACATTTGAGCGCTCAAGTGCTCTTCAGTCAGATTTCCATGTCTCAGCCGCGTCTTTGGTCAAGACATGGTCGCTGGAAGACCTCGGTACCATACAAACATAGACAGCACGTTATCAGGTTACTTTCCCGGTCAGGCTCATACCAACATCCATGATTCACCTCTGCTTCAGCCCTTGGCGTGTCGCCCTCCTTAAAAGGCCCTACACTAGCAGTTCTACCGAGAACATACTCGTCCACATCCCCAAGTCCAACGTATATCGTTTCGGGGACTCCAATATTGCCGCACCCGTATTCCGTGATCTCGACTGGACGGTGAAAGAGGGCCAAAATTGGGCAGTCATAGGGCGCGGATCCAATCAAAAGACTGCTCTACTGCAGGTACCGTGCAAAAGTACATCCTTTTGGGAACGACATTGACCATTCGTCACACGCAGACATTGTACGGACATATGCGGATCGCTCCTCTGCCCCCGCCTCCTGGTGGACTCTTCCCTTTCTTGTCCGATCCACCGAGGGATTCGCATAGCGCGATTTCTCTGGTTTCCTTTGCTCATAGACCCAGTTCGGCAGGGAGTGCATTCTACGACTACACCGCGCGATATGGTGCTGTCAGGGATGAAGACCGCATCACGCTTCGAGAGAGCATGTTTGGAGAGTACGACTTCCTAAACCTTCGACCCAAAGGACAGGTATCAAAGACGCCAGAGCAACTGGCTGCTGACGAGGCGAAAAAAGCCATCTTTGACGAGTTGTCCACGAGATTGGGTCTGTCACCGCTCCTCGATCTACCTCTGGTGGCACTGTCCAATGGGCAGACCCGCAGGGCACGCATCGTAAAAGCCATACTTGCTCAGCCAGATCTCCTGCTACTCGACGAGCCTCTAAGTCTGTCCGCCATACTCGAGTGACGCCTACGAAACTGATGTGCACTCCGTAGCGGGCCTGGACACGAACAGTCGACCGACCTTGCTGTCCGTCCTCCGATCTCTTCATGAAGCACGTCGTCCAAGAATTATCATCGGTCTCAGGATGCAGGACCCTATTCCGGAATGGATCACGCATCTCGCATTGGTTTCCAACGGCAAGGTTATTACTGGAATCAAGGAAGAAATTATTGAAAAGCAGGAACTCCATGAGGCTGAAGAAGACAGAGCTACCTTGATGGCCTCCACTACTCCAGCGAAACAAACAGAGCACGAAGGAAAGCCCGTCGTCGTTCTGAGGAACGTCGGCGTCTCTTATGGCGAGTGCAGGGTAAAGGAGCTGTGTATATCATCTCGCGAGACTCGTCTCACCTTGTAAGGTAGGTACTTAAATCGATCAACTGGACCATCCGCGAAGGCCAGCGTTGGCATCTCCAAGGTGCAAACGGTACGGACCATCTTTACACACCTCACCACCTCACCCTCGTTGAACGAAGCACACTACCATCATCCCAGGATCGGGTAAAACCACACTTCTGTCCCTGGTGACAGGCGACCACCCACAGTCATACACCCAACGCGGCGAATCCCATCTCGAGCTCTTCTCGCGTCCCCGTCCACGGATATCGACGCCCCACCTCCGCTCGCTCATCGGCGTCGTCTCGCCCGAGTTGGCAAACGCGTATCCGAGGCGAGCGCAGACGACCGTCTGGGACGTCATCGGTACGGGGTTCGATGGCGCGTTCGTCCCGGGCGGGAAGAGCAACGTCGGGAGGGGTCTAGACGGCGAGCTCCACGACAACGTCCGACGATGGCGCATCGAGCGCGTTCGGGAGGTCCTCTCTGGACTCGGTCCGCGTACGTGGGCTGTTGGCAGTGGCGAGGGACAGAGGATGCCCAGTCCCATTCCGGGACCACGATCACGATCGAGCGGCGAGGATGGCGCGTTGGTAGACGTGGACGATGCGTTTTCGAAGCGCGGTTTCGTGGACCTTTCGCCTGGGGAACAGAGCATGGTCTTACTCATGCGCGCGCTTGCCGGTCGTCCCCAGCTCGTACTCTTGGACGAGGTGTGGGCTGGGATGGATGACAATATGGTCCGCGCTGCAAGACGCTATCTGCGCGACGGCGGTGTTGGACATGATCAGGCCGTTGTGGTAGTGAGCCACTGGGAAGAAGAAGTCCCATGGACAACAGAAGACGGTCTGTACAAGTTCAGACTAGAGAACGGGGTCGGGACACAGGTATAAGACACAGGTGCACAGCACTTTTTTTTTCGTACAAACTTGTAGTTACAGGATCCTCTCTTTCGCAAAAATATCTACGGAGTCAACGCATAGCAAAAACTACAACGAAGCTTCATACGGTAACAAATCAATCAGATCGAGAACATGCGTAAAAGGGGCATCGAGATATCACCTATCACATAGTATTTCTAGAAGAAGAAAACACGCGCACATTCAAGAGGGTGAAGACACACATCAACTACCAGCAACGCTGCCCCAGCTAGTAGTCGAAGTACCGCGCTTAGAGTCGCGCTTAGAGGTGACCGTCGTGAAATTATCCGCGTCACCGCCAGCAGCGAGTTCAGTCTCTACCTGATCTGCCCGGTTGGAAGAGAGATTTGTCTCCACTGGTTTCTTCTTGCCCCGAGGCTTCTTCTTGCCCTGAGGCTTGCTATCAGAATGACTTGCCTTCGCAACTGGCTGTGCCGTGATGGCCAAAGGCACGACCGCAACAGGGCTTGGTTCGACTTCAGAAGTGCCCCATCCATCATCGAAGACGACCTCTGTCGTTTCCCGCCTCTTAACGGTATCAGCGGGGACGATGGCGCGTGGCACCCCACGCCAGTTGGTCTTGACCGGCGCATACTGGCTGTATAGCGGCGTGTTCTTTTCATTCTTCATATCGGCACTCCGACCCTTGGCGCGACCGCCCCTCCTGCCCTTGTCCACATCAGCAGTGGTCTTGCGCTGCTCCACTTCTTTAGCCTGTTTGACGAGGCGGAGCTGTTTAGCGTACTCGGCGCATATACCCTTCTTGCAAATGATCCCGTGTGCGTTGCACAATATCGGTTTTGTGGTCTCTTGGTCCTGCTTCCAATGATCCTCTGGATCCAAAACTTTGTTGTCCCAACCTGACGCACTCGTCGTTTCCCAAGCCGCAGCGCCAGTTGGTTCATTCCAAGCACCCGGTGTGATCGAGTCTAGTTTCTCGAGTTCAAATTCGTCCTCTAATGCTCTAGTTTCCATTCTATGGAATTCTTCCTCCGTAGATTCAGAAGAATGGACCCTGAGTTCATGCATATAGTTATAATCAACAACTATCAGAAAAGCTTGGCTTACAACTGAATATGGTATTCCAGTTCCTGGATGTGCTGGAGGGTACATCAGTTGTGTTAGTGTCCACAAAGAAAACAGACACAAACCTTCAAAGACAGTCCACACCCTGCCAGCCCACAGCGAAACACTGGTATGTGCGTTCCCACAATGTCTGGATGAGCGACTGTGACATGCTCCTGTAGCTCATGCGCTGTACGATACATAGCATGACTTGACTCCGGATTGGTAAACGGAATGCTCCCGTAGGCACAAGTGTACGGCTTCGCGGAAGGACTGATAGACAGCAAGTAAGATCCTGGCCAGACCAGTGATACAAGTACTCACTCGTTCGCAGCCGGAAGACCTGGATCCGACAGCTGCAGGGTTGGTGTGTCAGGTGGTATGGAGGAAAGTTCAGGATCCTCTTCTGAAAAGATCGGCACTGCTATCGTATCATCGTCAGTATCATTCTTGATCGCAATGCTTTTCAAGTACACTGCGCCTGAGAGAGGTCAGCCCGATCAACACATACCCTGTGAAAAAAAAATACCACCTTCATATGCCAACACCGCTGAGTAGTTGCTGGTCACACCCGCTATGAGGCGGTCTTCTTGTGGTAGTTCTCCAGGTTCGAGCACTCCCTGCAATAGCACGATCGACATTCAGAAGGTTGTGGAAGCGACGACGGACGGACCCTTTCAAGCAGCGTAGTCCATTGACTGTCGTGGGTAACCGCAACGGTAGCAGAAGGAACCTGCATGGGGAAATATCGATTACGCTAGCTTCTAGCTCCATCGATACATACCTCCCGTAACAAATGTTGATTAATGATGTCGGATGGATGGAATGGCTGGACACTTTCATAGTACTCAGAGATTCGACCTCTGAAAACTAGGAACCCACCTTTGTCACATGCGGAAAGCGATGGATCGTAATGTCCTCACGGGCGCCGTCACCTTCATCGACGGGAAGGTTGCGCTCGGTAGCGTCCATGTTCACGTTGGTGCCCGTCCGTTTCGGGGCATTGGCCGTCGAACCAGACCCTCCACCCCATAGGCTCGAAAACCATGAACCGCTGGAAAACTCGACACGGTAGGGTCTTGCGGAAGGGAAATCTGCCTTGACGTTGACCCATTTTGTACCCAATATGCCCTCCCGAATAGCAATTTTGAACCCTTGTATGAACACGGTTTGGTTTGGTATCCCATTATAGTACTGGTCTGAAGGTCCTGCACGCCAATCCATGGTCCCTGTGGTCTCCCAAGTATAATTCGCTGCGATGTTACCTCTACCGACTTGCAGAGCCTTGAATTGGGCCGAGGCTTCACCTCTACCAGCACCCTGCTGATATGCAGCAAGGGACCAAGAACGTGCTTTGTAAAAACCGGTGATCAAATAGAGGGAATCATGGCTGATGATGCGACCGAGACGTTGCTCCGCAAAGGTGTACCAGTCCACCGCATGCTGGATCGATTGATCTAGAAACAGACGTTCATTTCGGAGATAGTAGCGTTCAGCACCTTCGGGAAGAATGAGAACCGCCCCTTCCTGGGAAGACAGCGTGAACTCATAGTTCAGAGGACCTGGTTGCGCACGCCTTCGTCAAAGTCAGTACAACTAGGTCCCTCACGACGGCGAGACCATGCCACACCTTGCTAGATCCTCATCAGATTCATTTGTGTTCCTCACCCTTGTCACGGAGGAAGTCGAAATGATACGACCCGCACTCTCGGCCTCGGGATATTTGGTAATATCCCTACTGCTGAGCTGAATGGGAGTAAAGTTGTTGGGCACGCCAGTTTCTCGATGAAGCGAATGTGTAGGGGGTAAGCACACATTGAAGAAGACGTCAAAACTACCATCTTCTGGGACGACGACGCCAACATCTCCGATCTTGAGCCCTTCCCGAACATAGACATCTGGAAGGTTCATGTTGGGCTCTGGTGTCCACAGCGGGTATCCGCGACCTGAGACGAGATGCCTCCCATAGACGTCCTGTGGGGAGTAGACCATGTTCAGTGAGACGCTGGGTGTATCGAATCATGGATCTCACAGCTCGATAACAATTTGCTATATCAGTGGCAATGCTGGATGTGTAATTAGTAGCGCCGCGGCGCCTTCCCTGGCCAGGATATGACCTAAGCAGTCATTGGGGCTCTTCCCGCTCGCTCTTCGTTACGCCCGCTGAGCGGCTCACTCATGACAACCCGCAATGCGTATGGATAGTTACTACCCTACACCTCTCCACTTTTTGGCCTGAACCACGTTCACCACACTGGATATCTTCGTAAATTGTGACTGACCTGGACAGCCAGTCTCTAATCTCGACAAGACGATCTAGGAAGCACTGGGTTCTGGTTGTCGAAACTTGGGAAGCATCCGAGCCTTTCCGAAGAGACCCTAAAACAGGATCGAGACACAGATAGGCGCACAGCACTTTTTTTTTTCATACAGACTTGTAGTTACAGGATTTTCTCTTTCGAAAGACTATCGATGGAGTCATACGCATAGCAAACATGACAACGAAACCTCACATAGTAACAAATCAATCAGACCGAGAACATGGGTAAAAGGGACATCGGGATATCACCTATCGTACAAGGTTTCCAGAAAAAAAAACATACACACACGCACGTTCAAGGCAAATCAATTACCAGCAGCACTGCCCCTGCCGCTGGTAGACGATTTCGCAGCGCTGGTACCCCAGCTCGCAGTCGAAGTGCCACGTTTAGAGCCGCGCTTGGAAGAGACCGTCGTGAAATTATCCGCGCTACCGCCAGCAGCGAGCTCAGCCTCGACCTGATCCGCCCAGTTGGAGGAGAGATTTGTCTGTACTGGTTTCTTCTTGCCCTGAACCTTACCACCGAAATGATTCGCCTTCGCAACTGGCTTTGCCGGGACAGCCCAAGGGTCAAAGGAATTTTCGGAGATGCCCCAACTCGCATCGGACGCGGCATCCGCGGCAGCAGCAGGCAAGGCTGCAGTAGCTTTCGGTTCGGCTTCAGAGTCAGAATTGCCCCACCCATCATCGGAGACATGATTTGTCGTTTCCCGCTTCTCAATGACATCAGCGGAAACAATGGCGCGCGGCGCCCCACGCCAGTTGGTCCTGAGTGGCGCTCCAGGACCACGAAACTGATTGTTTTGCGTCCTGTTCTTGTCAAAGGACTCGTTCTCGTCCTTCTTCTTACCGGTGCCCCTCCCCTTGGCGCGACCACCCTTCTTGCCCCTGTTCGCACTAGCAGCCTTGCGCTGCTCTGCTTCTTCGGCCCGTTTGGCGAGGCGGAGCTGTCTAGCGTACTCGGCGCATATACCCTTCTTGCAGATGATTCCGTGTGCGTTGCACAGCATCGGTTTCGCAGCCTCTTGGTTCTGCTGCCATTGGTCCTCTGCATCCAACACTTCGTTGTCCCAACCTCCCGCGCTCGTCGTTTCCCAAGTCGCACCGCCCGTCGGGTCGTCCCAATTAACCGGCGCGATCGAGTCTAGCTCCATGAGCTCACCTTCGTCCTCGAAGGCTCTGATGCTCATTCCATGGAATTCTTCCTCCATAGATTCAGAGAAATGGATGCGGACAGCGTACGGGTTATCGCTCTCGGTGGCAGTACTCAGATCAGGACCCGAGTCGGAATCGGGGCTGGGTGTAGAACCCCAACTGGCGGAGCTGAAGTTGGCAGTGCGATCGGGGCCACCTGAAACGACGGATGTCCCAGTCTTGCTTGGAACATCGAGACCAGGGGGATAGGTTGGGTAAGAAGTTGCACCACTTTCCCAGGCATTTTTCCGAGCTGGCAGCCCGGGCGGTGCCGCGGGTGCCTGGTGAGTGGTCCCAGGCGGGATGGCGCGCGACACTGGCGTGTCCTGCCTGGAGACTGATGGCGAGTCGTCCCAGTTTGTCACCACCGGGGTAGACGCGGGCTTTTTGCCAGTATTGTGCCCTAGGAAACCATACTCTCATTACATGCCAACCAAGCAAAGACCGACTTCGACTTACAAACGTTGCTTGATTTTACCACGATCGGTCCACCCCCGACAGCTGGTAGCCTCGCGCCAGTGTGGGATCCTTGAGGGATGCCGACTGTCTTCCTCACACTTCCGTTCGCTGTAGGGTTCGGCCTGGCTGAGGTCGCCTGTACCTTTGGTACACCTTTGCCCCAGGCTCCGAGTCCATTAGATTTGGTTTGCGTTGTGATGGGAGCGGCGGGCGATCCTCCTTCCTTTGTCTGAATCCACGCGGCTGATCCAACAACTGAAAGGACGAATGAAATGTCAGGTAGTCATGATTATAAAGACGACTGTCTACCGACCAGGCTGCGGAGCGGCGATGACCGCGGGTGGGGGTGTTATCACGGCGCCTGGAAGAGGTCTGCACATGGAGTGGTTCGTCTGGTCCTCAACGGGAACGTCGCAGAAGTGAGTTGGGGGATAGGGGAACTGGATATGCCTACGTGGCCAATCATTCAAGAGAACACGTGATAGATCAGACTCGATCACTCCAATTGGCATATACACACCTGTTTCTGGGCGACCAAGCTTTGAACCAAGCCTCGTCCACGTCGATACGCTTCCAACCTAAAAGACAACATAAGTGTCCCGCTCAGATACTGCCGATACGTCGTAACAGGGTAAAAGGCTGGTGAAGCCACGCAAGTAAAACTGTGTACCGCCACCGACCGCAAAGAGAGTTATATCGGATAGGCCAAACCCACCGTTTTTCTGCACGATCCTCCCAGTGCTATACGCGCAGTAAAAGACTTGGGTGACTCGGGTCTTCTCTTCCTTGGTGGGGCTTTGGAGAAATTCGGACCAGCGATGTTCACCGAGAATGCGATCAAAGTGCGCATAGTCTCTGTTAACTTCGATAACGACCATGCCTCGTGCCTAGTAAACGGTAGCACCAAGTCATCAGTGACACGATGTTGGCATCGACGGATGGGCCACTGGGAAACGCCAGGTTGAATACAGAGACTCACACTCGGCTTGTGAAAAATGGCAAAAAAAGCGTCCTTGTCGATACAACATGCCACCCAACGTGCAAAGTCTTGTCTATCCTTGGGTAATTCCATGTTGCAAGTTCCACTGATAGCGTAGGGATAGACGACGGTCAGATACCGTGGCTCGTCGTCACCAGGTGGGGGGGTGGGTATACGTTTGGGCATGATGGTAGTAGCAGAGAAGGCAGCGACGACACAACGTTTTCGGGACGACTTTTTAAGTCTTGTTTTTTTTATTTGTAGGGCCGCGATATGCCACTCGATAGCGGAGGCACAATCTTAATCAACGCTGTGCTCAGAGGTTGCGATCGGACAAAAGAACGATGGACATGATGAGCGCCGAAACTTAACCAGCAGGCAACCGCGTGTCCCTGGCCCACATTATGAATTGGTCCTGGTTGCTTGATCAACTCACTCTACCCTCCACGTACACGAATCTAGACCTGCAACGCATTGCAGTCATCTACAAAGTCCGTGATAAGCTCAGCGCCCAGCCGATTCAAAGCCCAACGTGTAGTCAACGTTGTGGCGTCCAAGTCCGCATTTCGCGTCATGATGGCGGTCTTCTGTGACCGCACATACACCAAAAGGCGGAGATACCGAACGCTACACATTCAGTATCACGGACGGTATATGTACTAGTTACTGGGACCTAGGTAAGCCAGCATGCTTACATCTTCGACCGAAGTCTGGCCAACGATCACGTTGACTTGCGAGTCGATCGAATCAATACATGTATGTAAATGATTTACGGTCTGTTGGTGGTGGTTAGTCTGGTGACCAGTCCGTCAGGCCTTCAGGGCTTGCCTTATAGACGGGCTGGACAGCAGACTAATTATTGACCCGGTTAGGGGATCTTGAAAGAGCTGATCAGCCTGAGTGGGACGTACACGTTCCCGGGACCGGATACCCTGGCTCGTGTGGGACCCACTGTTCCCTCGCGGTAGAGGCAAGTAGCGTTGTAAGCCCTCAGGCATACGACACAATACGGTTAGCAAGACGCGTTGGACGAAACGGAGTCCAGGCCGCTCTGGAGTGCTCTATACTCCGTCTCGTCCAATGTTTAGACCAGTCCCCTGAGACTGCATGTGTATGTGGACCCACAGACGTACGGTATCATAGGTCCACTCCACTTGCTGTGCAAGTATGGTCAAAAAGGGTGTTGCTACCCGCATATATAAATTGATGTGGCCAACATTCGTTCTCCTCCAATCTCCTAACTCGAGACCACCATGAACTTCAAGTCTCTCGCTGCTCTCACTCTCGCTGCCTCTGCGGTGCCCCTTGCTTCCGCTGGCATAATCTCATACGGCATTTGTCAAACTGGTAAGTCTCCTATCAAGCCGGGTTATTGGACGTCCCACTTACAAAGCTTCGTCCGTCGACCAGGCTGCAATGCACTTGCAGTTTCATGCTACGCGGCAGCTGGCTTCACCTTTGGGGTGACCGTAGTTGGGGGGCCCCCTGCTATCTTAGCGTGTAACGCTGCGTTGGGTACATGCATGACAGCATGTGCTGTCACAGCACTCATTGCCCCAATCCCCTGAGTGGCTGGGCCCGTGTGGTGAGTATCTCGCCACATCCAACTCACAGTTGAGTTAACATATTCATCGCAGCATTCTCGTTGAATGCTATTTCCCTCTAGCAGTTGATTGTCCCGGAATCCGAGACAAGAGTTTTGTGTATTGTATTAGTTACGATGAGTCCATGCGTGTAGTGCCGTATGTACCCATGATGGAATGTCAACTCGGTTTTGATGGTCAGCACATGTTTGCGGAGAACGCCGAACTCTAGTGTTGTGGAGTGACCATGGTAAAGTGATTGACAGCTCGTTGGCGACGGCGACACGCTCACATTATTACAGTCTCGACCGCAGCGCTGTCAGGACCAAGGCACGCGCACGCCCACAGCACCTCAGAATATGATCAGCACACAGCACGACAGCGTGTACCCTCCAGACGTGTCTTTCTCGCCACACCTACAATCCTGAAAAGTGCGATGAATACGTGCGAAAACTCTACATGTGTTGCCTCGAGATGTACAATATCGAAGGTGCCAACGCCGAATCCACAGCCTGTCCCGCGAAGCTCGTCGTTGAACGTTGGTTGAAGAGGCACCCAGAGACACAAGGGCGACGATGACGGGCTGGAAGAGATGCCCTCGGAACATGTATGTAAACACTCGTTTTAAATGGGCAGTGGTGACCGCAGTGCGAAACCTTTGAAACAAGGCGCAGCTCGTGAGCACAGCTCTCCACACAGCCGTTACTTTCCGACTCCACATCCATATACATAAGCGATGGCCCCGCATCTCATTTTTTTTCTCTTCTCTCCGCAATCGTAGGTTTGCCTCCACCTGCGACGATGCCCGTCGTCGTTACCGTCACTCAGTCAGGGGCTGCCGTCACCGTGACGTCGACGAATTCAGGTAGTGTATCCTCAACCTCCCTCTCTGCAGGAACAGTTGCGGGCATCGTTATTGGAACCTTCCTTGGGGG
>QFEM01005762.1:0-26135 GCA_003316205.1 Boletus bicolor
CGTAAAAATTGTCTAGTCGCCCCTGTGATCCAACTGTTTTGGAATTTGCACTCACATCGCAAGCCACTCTCACAAGCTAAAGTTGTCCATGACGAACGAACATGACGGTTCCGTCCATTCAGTGATAGTTCTTGCCACGAGTTGATAGCTAGTTGATAATTTGATGCGATATCAATGAAGAGAAATATGTTGCGAGTCTGCGACTCAACCTTGTAATGTAATGTAATATATTGTGTGGTAGGCCCGGGGTCGATGAAAATGGTTTTACGGTTGAAATGCTCAGCATTTCGACTCTAGTGCCTTTCATCGGATCCTCCACGTGTACACAGCGCTCGTGATGCATTGATGGCGAGTCCGGGGTAACGGAACTAAACACCGTTCAGTGTCGCCACTCATTGATCTCCCACATGCACAAGCTTCCGTAATTTAAGATTTTTTATCATTTAGCGAGGATACAATTTCACGGAGCTTGAATAACTGAAAAATCGATTTTCTTTCGAGACCCGAAACTCCGTCCGAATCTGTCCCAACCCGCGGATCTCGATCTCATTAAGTCATGGATTCAAAGAGCAACGACTCCAAGTGTATAAAGGCTATCATGTTCGACCGACTTCCCCACCACCCGCAGATTGAGTACTACTGCGCTCAATGTCTATCCCTCCTCAACCCCTCATCTCCTTCATCTCATCCCTTGGCGACATGGCTTTCGATGGGCAGGTGCCTGACTTCAGACGTGAGCCTAGTGCTGTCTAATATTGCATATCGTGACCGCTACGAAAGTGCCACAAAACTACGGTTATCATTCAAACTTTCCGACACCAACCCTAAGAACGTGAGTGCCCCTTGCATCCAGGTCACGTCTGTGTCCTCAGTGTTCCTCGATCAGGGAGGACCATCAACTATATCTTAGACCACGTCTCTCATTCTCTGACATCCAACACCCCTGGCACACAAACCAAGTGTAGTGAGACATTTGATTCAATCGTGTCGCCGATTTAATCATGTCCTCCAGTCATGACCCTGGTACGCTTGCATCCGTTCAAGTAGCTCGGTAGGTATCTATGACATAGAACACAATCTTCATGTCTGATCGTATTTCATAGCATACAAACGCCCCACAACCCGAGGTTGTGGAGCCCGTCTGGCGTGCAGCCGGTTGTAGAAGTATCGTCCACCCTGCCCTCGCTGCCCACAACGGTGAATGAGAAACATGGTGACAATATTATGTCGGCTTCTCATTCTGCGTACGACCCAGGACAGAATGACTGTTGGGATAGTCACGCGGCATTTGATCCCCTCAGGACTTTGTGGCCAACTTCAGACCGACAGCCTCTGTTTCCCATCGTTAACCAGGAGACTACTCTTTGGCATCACTTTCTCGACCAATCGATTCCTCACTCATCCCCTGCGTGTTCTTCACACATGATGCATCCCCACCACTCAAGCGTATCAAACGACAGCAATGTCACAGAACCATTTATTCCATGCCACTCTGTTTCATATCAATCATTCAGTCCAACTTCGTCTCACTGCAGTCCCCACCCAACGTCAATCGGGTTCCATGGAACGGATCCTCATTCCCATCTCTCCTTCCATTGTGTACCACACCGGAATTTCACTGGATCACCCCACCGCAGATGTGCCGCCCGTGCGATCGAGTACGACGGGTTATGGATCGATGAAGAAGAGCTCCTCAAAGGTCTGATGGCACCCGATGGAAAGGTTAACGTCCATCAGTGTCGCTGGGAGGAAGATCGCTCGCCGTGCCACCTGTGGATCAGAGGCGACAAGTCGTGTATCAATACGCACATTCAAAAGTGGCATGGAGGGAAGCCTGGAGGGGACAAATCTCAATTTGGCTGTCGTTGGTCTACTTGCGGCAAGACGATGCTGAAAGAGTCGATTGCGAGACATATCGTAAGCATCCACCTTGGGGAGATGTGGGAGTGTCAGGGCTGTGGGAAAGACATTGCTCGGAACGACGCCTATGGGCGACATGCCGTGAGATCAAATTCCGAGGCGTGCAGAGCCTCAGGCGCGCTGATCACATACTCTGCTGATACACGGGAGATCAATGCTCGCGCTGCTCTGGATGGTGGAGGAAGACTACGGTACGCTGGTGCATGAATATGACTTTCACACATTACGCCGCGAATTTTTACTCTCGCTGGCGGGGTATACTATCGGATCCACTGCTACGAACTAGTAAACATGTGTATACCAATCTACCACTATATCAATCATCTAATCTTCTTGTTTAATTGACAAGGCCCACGAAGAATGCTTGGCCTGAGACTGAAACGGATGCAGTGCTTCTCGCAGTTAAGTTTAGAGTCATCGTCAACTAGAGGCCGCCGGTGTAAGACCCTAACAGGTGTTTTCAGATGTGTTTCTCCCTTGTCACGGTCAGTGGGGTTGAATTCTGGTGTGTTCTCCACCCATAGCTAACCAATCAAATACGTACGTCAAATGACAAAGCATCACCATAGCACACGCGATTATTTTCACCTATCAATTCCGAAAAACCTCAGACTTCTGCTGCCCCGACCAACTGTCACGGGTTCAATTGGTTGGTTAGTACAGTCTCCAAGCGGTGCTGTCTCAAACGTTTTTGGCCTGTGAGTAGGTTCCGCTCGCAGATTCCATTCTGAAAGTCGTTGCATTATGATAATGTGACAAAGCTGTATAGGGCTGGGTTGTAGCCTGTCGTAGTACAGGTACGGTGGCCAGCTACTACTACATCCTGCCATCGAGGCTATCCCAGAAAAGCGGCTGTGTCCACTGGAAAATAGAACGATATAAGCTGACACCTTCTCGGGTAGCCGAAGGAGTTTTTTTTCCCCCTTGCAGAGCATGAAGCGCCCGTCAGTCCGGTGGGTTATTTTGTTCCCGGGTGACCTTTGGCGGGGCCTGCCGCCTTTGACTAATACTCTCATGTGTTCCTTCTTGGTCAAACCTCCCCGCAACGTGTTTCATTTCTCGGCGCAACCAAGCCGATCTGGGCACAGACAGCCAACGATGAGTTGATTGGAAGCCCTCCAAAGGACATGCCGACTGGCTTGCTCCGAGCTGCCATTGAGGTGCCGGGCTGCCACTTTACTCGGATTACTCCAACGCCCGGCCGACCGCGCCAATGTTTCTCATTGTATATTGGCAACCCTCCAATTGGAAGTTGGCTCTTGGCTCTAGCCCTGGTTTCTTGGAGAGTAACCATAAGGTTGGCCGTCGCTGCTCCCATAGATAAAGGACCTCTCCCCTGTCTCTGCGATTCTATCTCCTGACGCACGTCACGCATCCTTAAGCTTGTCTAAAACCTCGATTATTATGCTACCTTCAAGTTTCTTCGACACTCTTGACAGTGGCTCCAGGCGAGACGGGTGCGGACACTCCTCGCTGACCCAAACTCATCGTAATACTGACTCTCTTCAGTTTTTCTGAACTTGGGGGGGATTTTCCTGACCTGAATTTGACTTTCACAGCCTCTCCCGACCAGTTCTCGCAGTAAGTGCGAGAGAGTCATCTACTTGCCTCGACTGATCGCTTAGGATAGACCTCTCCCGGACACCGACCCGAGTGTCTTATGGCCTCAGCCCTCCTCGTCCGCTTACCCACCTGCTCTCGACAATAATCATCTGGCAAATTTCGCAGCCACTTCTCCCCATCCCAACGCGCACCCACCCTTTGATTTCCTTGACTGGCCTCTCCAAACTGATCCGTCTGTTCAATACCACACACCCCTTTTTAACCCCCAAGACTTTGGGCCAACACCAACCCCTCGTCAACCACCTGCGACCGTTAACGCTGGTCGTTCATGGATGCACAACGGTAGTTTGCGAGGACGGTCGTCTGTTGTGAGTAAATGACTCCAGTCCCGTATTTGCGTCGCTTGCTTATGTGCTATGTCATGTGTATAGGTCATGAACGGTTCTTCACCTGTCTCTAATCCATTCTACTCCCCCCCAAATTCCTTCTCCCCAGTAAGGACTGTACAGTCCCACCACAGTGGCTCCCCGATGTTTGTTGATCAAAGCAGTCCCTTTAACTCTAATATGGGAGCAACCTATCGACAGATTCAACCCGCCCCTGCCAACGTGACGGGAAGTTCTTCCTCTATCAATTCGGATTTGGCCCTCCAGCCTATGGTTCCCCGCCTTTTCCCGCAGGGAATGCCACGTCAAAACCCTCGGGGGGACCGCTCCGTCATATGCTCTCCTCACCACCCGATTCGGACATTGTCGTCCCCGGTCCAAGCAGTCTCGCCTAAAGAGACGTCATTACACATTTGCCAGTGGACAGGAAACGATGATAATATATGTGGAGCACAGATCACCTACGCAAGCGTTCCAGGGCATCTGACTGTTCACGGCGTCGAGCACATGGCACACAACCATCGCTTGCCGTGCAGATGGTCGGGATGCAGACTTAGAAGAGACAAAGATATGATGAAGCGCGAAAGCATCGTACGCCATGTTCGCGAGAAACATATGGGTTACAGGCGTACCTTATAACTAGATTCAGGTGCGAGTTCTCACTTGTTTGTGACAAAACTTGAGGCTCATTGTTCCTCGAAATTGTACATCCAGTTGACCCGGTGTCAAAAACTGTATGAGCTTCTCGGGACTTATGGTTCATTCGTTTTCTGGTTCAACGTCACTCGGTTTTTTTTTGTTTTGTTTTGGCATTGTACTATTACACGATTCCCTCAATGTTCCCCACCGCAGGACTGTCGATGCTTATGAAAGTGACCCTCATGTGCATCGTAATTTAATAGCGGTATAATCCCGCTCCTACGATCGGTCTATCGTAGTTACTCGATTGATGATGTTGAGACCACAATTGCAACTTGATCGATTGATCGGTATTTACTTTTGTTTCTACCTACGCTTTGTCATAGCGTAGTCAATAGATCTAAGTTCTGGTTCGACTTGTTGCCCGGTTGCCCGGTTGCCTGATGGGCCCGTACTACAAGTAGTATCGCCGCTCCAATACCTCCGCTCGCGAATTCGTCACAAGCTGCCAGCGTCGGTCCTTTTTCATAAAACTGAGCCCGCCAAGATCCAAGTCAACGATCAGATGGACCCATACGCTCAACCATTCATATCGGTTGCTGAGACTCCGACGAGCTACCGAATTTTCAAATCGCAGGGGCAACATGTCTTCTCTCTCACAAGCATGTCTCGTCTCCAAGTACACATCAAGTTACATCTACCTTGTTTATCCGTTCTGCCAATTCGACCCCGATGCAAGGTACAACGCTTCTATCTGATCCTATCAGCACTTCGAATTACCATGAGCCGATGCAATGGAACGCTGTTTACACGTGCGTTAGTCTCGGATCCAGCCGTATTGGTGACGTGCGCAGTTTGGGCGGCGGTTGGATCCCCAATGCGCGCCAAGACTCCCAAGTTCCGCCAGCGTGTCCATCAAACCTCCAACTAGCCCTAGACTGTCATCTACCGGTCGGTTGCCGAGTTCCGAAAACAATGATCGATAGGGTCCCTACAAATTCATTGGCACATAGTGGCTAGCTGGATGCACAGGGCGGTCGTATACTGACAACTATGCGATGCTTTTTGCGTGGAAGCGGTGGTATGCAGTGCTTGCTGTGACACTGGAACTCGATAACGCTAAGGCTTTAAAGCCGACTACTTTGGTTGGACTCGGCGATGGTTGTTTTTCGGTGCAGATGGGGGTGAAGGGAGCATCTGTGTTGACCATAGGAGAAAGGTAGGTCTCTGAATTATAACCCATGTTCGATGTTAAAGTTTTTCTTTTGTTGCGGTATGGTTTTCGTTCGAATATATTTCAGTCAGTTATCTTTTCCCCTTGGAATGCGATTTTCTCCCACGAATTATCGGGCTAGTGGAAGGCATGATTTCAAGCTTGGCAGCCAATGGTATTTTGGCTAGCAACGGCAGGAGGATGCCGTCGACTGGTCTCTCTCTGTAGTGACCATTGGCACGCCCTGGCAGGCTGCCAATGCCAATGGTCGCCCGAGATATAATCGTAAGCTTCCAGTGACTCGAGCCTCCGTCTCCCCGTTCCCCAGCTAGTGAATGAGTCCTTCAGAAACCAGAGTCGCCCCGACACTTAGCCTACTTGGTTCTCCGATGCAAGGGCAAGAAGGATGGCGGTTTCCGAGCGGGTCTAGCTGGCATTCATACCATTCCTCTTTGCAAATACCGACCTGTCCTTGTTTGGACCCCCACTCTCTTGATGCGAGTCCTCATTCGACACCTGTCAATCAAGTGAAGTTGGACCTTGTGGGTGTGGAATATAATTCTTCTGCTTTCCTCGAATCTGGTTTATCGTTCGAGTCAGAAAGCTCCGATTATGCGTTCACCTCCCTGGATCCGACACAAGCTGGCCTTGCATGGACTTCCTTGGGCCCGGAGTACGGCTCAGGTCCAGTGTTCACTGAAGATCCTGTAAGTATTATGTTTTCGTTCGTGCACTGGCTCAATGTTGACGATCTTCAAAGGCGGTGAACAACAACCTACAAATCAGCGATGGAATTTCTCAGTATCTCACATCTTCAATTTTTGCTCTGCCAGTGTCGTGTACAACAAATAGCAACTTTCAAACCTCGTCCTTGGGTCAAGACACGGAAGCGAACACCCAGGTGAGGAGTATTAGTGGTGTTTGGGTCATATTCATCCCTAACCTTTGGTTGGAAGATCACTAACCCTTATGTATTCCCTCCCGCGGATATCCTGCCCTCAGATTGGGGTTCTACTCCGCCAGGAACTCATTTTTTCGTTGAGAGTCCTTCCACCCTCAACTCCGCGAATCCTGCAGCCGGAGTCTACGCTTTACCGTACCCTGGGGAGGGTTCTCGGGCGGTTGATCACAATGTGAGTTAACTGTATTCATTTCACCCTTACCTTGCTGAATCAGGTTTACAGGCCGCACAGAGTCCAGCTTACACTGCTACCCCTCCTTTCGAGCAACAGTCGACCCCGTTCGAGGGATCTGTCTATTGCTGCCAGTGGAAGGATGGAGATGGGACGATATGCGAGGAGGTAATCACCCATGGCAGTCTTCCAGGACACCTGTCCAAGCACGGGATCAAAAACATGCCTCGTGATCGCGATACAAACTGCAACTGGGTTGGTTGCAGGAGGAAGAAGCCCATTAATCGTGAAAGCATCGTTCGACACATCCGGGAGGTGCACCTACGCGTGAAGCGCTCCCCGAAGCAGGTGCAACATCCCTATCTCTAGGGCGCTGGTTTATCGCCCAAACACTGGTTGATGATGTTGTACCTAATCTATCTATCATGGTTTCCAATACTGATCCCATTTTGGTTTCCTTCATGTCATTTATAATCTGCGATGTATTCTTGTTCTTGTTTAGCAGCACTATACTACCACTCTGGTGGCTCACTGTAACATAGTTCTCATCCATTTGTTGTATACTATAATATTAGTTACACTATGATACATGCAAATCCAATCAGTTCGTTTGCGACACGGTGTTAGTTAGTTCCGTCACCATTCCGATGATGGCTTGCCTCACAGCTACGGTCTGGTGACCAGACTAAGTGTTGGTACGGCACTATGTGACCCTAAAGAGATGCCGGGCTTCTAAACCACCACCAGTGCGGCGTTGAATCGGCTGCAACCGATTATTGATTGCATGATGCACTCCTAGCATAGTGCCCTCCCACAGTTCATGTATCCTTCTACAGGACTCTATTTCCAGGGCCGTGCAGCATTTGTTGAACCCAAGGACCCTCCAAACGTTCTGACGCCCTGCCAAGCCCGATACCGCCTCCCACCTCCAAGTCGCATACTATGATTGCCATTGGACCTTCCACTGCGCTGGCCACTGCCTTCTTCACTCCAATGGTGGGCTTCTCGCGGCTGTGACATGACGTGCTCATTACATGCCACCTGGTAGTGGCGCTGTCACCGTGTGGCAGACTGGGATATAAACCTGGTCATCCCAAGGAGGGAAGAACAATCGGCCTGCCAGTGAGCTCCACTGCAAGCACCAGTCTGATAGTCCTCCCTTATTACTCCCCCGTCAGTGAACGTGAACACCCCAACTAAGAAACTGACACACTAAACCAAGGTAAGCACAGTACCATGTACGAAGGGGTGGAAAGGTACCCCTTTCGCAAAGAAAATCTCATTACTTAAGACTCTCTTGGACGCAGGCGGCAAAGATCACTCAGTACCATACCCTCATCCCGCGAAGTTATTTGTCGATGGCGTTTACACGTTTCGAACTTGGCCTTTCAGACTGGAGACTCCACGATGCCCAGGCTCGGCCTCAGTTGACTGTGTCGAGGCAGAGCCACAACCTCATTGTCTCGGGCCAGGCATTTGGAGCTAGAGTCTCCGTGCGCATATGCATGCGTTGGTGCACGTGGCTGTATAGGTGGTGCGACCACCTACTCCAGTCGATGCAGAGCTCCGTGAATCCCGGGTGCAAGTGCCTGCCACCCCCAAGTTCAAGCGAGCTGAAAGACTTTTCTACACGGTGGCGTCTGACGTCGACCCCATACACAGAGTAAACTCGTCGAAGTGCGAATTCCCCACATTTTGTGTTGTTTTTTCGATATTAATTCCAGAGTGGTCCTTTACTACACGAGGAACGCTACGTGCTATTACTTCCACTTCATGATACCCGTTATGCAGGAGAAGTAAGTTCTTCCCATATCGTTCCTTGCTAGCTATATCTTCTCTGCTACGCATCATGAATCGTTCCTCCATAACTGTTTCACTCTACGTCCTTGGAGATATTACATACGCTCTAGTGTACCAAACAAGCATTACGACGAAACCTTTCACGACAATCATGTCCACGTCATATCCTATGGTTGTAATATCTTGGTCAAAGTTACCGTACTGTCCTCGTTTCTCCTGGCGCTGTAGGCCACTGTGCTAGGGTGGCTGATGGCCTGGGCTAGTTGGCATCGAAGCACCTTGCGAGCGTGGAACCTCACGCTGTCTTGGCGCGCGTACGCCCCCTTGCACACGGAACATAGCCATCTCAACTCAAGATGGGTTTGAAAGTGTCTCACCAACCCGTTCCTTTGCAAGAATGACGAGCAACCAACCCACTCGCAGCGTGCCGACTCGGCCGTGCCCCTCAGCACCACGTGATGGGTGTGTACCAAATGATTCCTGACAGCTTCCTTATCAGAAGCAATCCAAATGCCGCAGTCCGTCCAGCGGCACTGGAAGAAATCTCCGGAACCGGAGATAGGCGGGAATTCGACAGCCTCTGATGGGACGGTGAGTGCGTAACGCTGACCGATGGGTGCTGTAATGCTTGGCCAAAATTGGGTCTGGTCCGACATTTCGGAGGGCGAGATAACCAGACTATGGTCGTCCATGGAAAGCGGACTTTGGGAAGAATACGACTCAGAGTCAAAGCTTCTGGACGGACTAAGACTTAGGGTAGAGTCGGATGGTGGTAGGTGTTGGAATGTGGTGGTAGGGTGGCAAGGAGGCTGCCGAAGAATTGGATCCAAGGGAAGGGCAGGGTCCAGGTGGCTCGATGCGCCAGTGCCAAGAGACATCGGAACAATCGGCATGGTGACGGAAGATGACGGTATGGCACGAGGATATTCGACCATGTAACCGTTATAGGGGAAGAAGTCATACGACGGATATGATGGATCGTAATGGTGTGTATGAACATGCTGGTCATGCTCAGTCAGAGTTGGCATAGCAACTGCGTGTGGCTCGTGCTGTGAGATCAAGGGCAGGGCGCCTAAACTCGCGATATAACCGGAATGAGGTTGAGAGTTGTCGCTAACGTACAACGGAAATGGGCCCTCGTCTAAGGTCGGCGGGAGTAGGAGTAAAGACGAGTCAAACTGGGGTGCAGTTGCGGACCCATGGGCGTGGATGGGCGTATCCGCTGGCCAGTTATTTGGGAGAAGAACGCCTTCCCGGAGCTCAAGGAGGAAGGAGCTTGCTGTATGAGAGGCTTGATGGCCGGGGTGGAAGTAACTAGTCCGTTCCGGTGCATAATAGCCACGTTTAGATTCGGTACCGGCACTGTATTGAGAATAAGTGTCAGTGTCAGTTACAGCTTGATACCTTGCCTCACTAACAATGAGAACGAGGATCGGTCAGAGTTGTCGTCCATATGGGTGCAGTGAAATAACGTGTTAGACATGCTGGAGCGTTGCGAACGCGAAGGATAAATGCTCTACCTGTTCACTCTTGGCTAAATATTGAATCAATCTCTGAGGCGATTGGCTGCCATAAGTCGCTAGAATATGCTATTATTTGTGAACGAGGGTTGGTTGGCCGGATCTAGGACCTGTAACCATGAATCGAGGAGGGTGTGAAATGAGATGAAGTCTCAGCCGGAGGCTTCATCGAAGCCCCCAGCGAGTCAATCTTCCGCGTGGCAGCCACGCGAAGCCATGCTGTTCCCCCTTACATACAAGTGTGGAGGATTTGCTGGGAGGAGGTACGTCACCTTCTGAGCCATAACTTCGAGCTTTCCGAGCACGTGGTGTTAGGGATGCGTCAACCGCGGGAAACAAACGCAGAATGATGAAAATGTTTTTGAATCTCGACATCCGGAGATGCTTGTGGAAGGTCTGAGTCTCCGAATGACTCTGCTTACTTTGCTTACGTTCATCGGGACAGTATGCCATCCACGTTCAGGGATAATCGAATGTGGGAACCGCAGGCGAAATGAAGTCCCGCATGGTAATTCGTCTCTGATACTGTAAAACACAGCAAGCTTGCAAGTTACTGCAAGTGCAAACACTTCGACGTACCTGCCACGGGTGTAACCCATGTCGTGACAAACGTACCTCCGGTTCGCCACTCTGAAATTGAGATATCGCAACGAGCTGACTGAGGAATCCGTAACATGGCGGCCGGCCCATCTACCCGTCGGCGATATAAAAAAAGTCACCTGGAGCGCGCTCGAGTTAATAATAGAACACACAACTTTAAAAGTGTGGGTAAATGTGGGTGGCCATTTTGAATCGAGATCATAGTTACCCCACCAACCGAGCCAAGGATTTCCGCAGTATCCACCGCGTTCGTGTTCTTTAGAAGACAGGGTTATGATGATCAAATCCGCGAAGGTGTTTCAGGAAGATAGCGGCATCTCGATGTCGAAGACCTTCCCCACGACACTGCGTGTGAGACAGACCGTGCAAGGTCGGATCCGGAAGCGTCCGTAGGAACTGCAAAATCCGGTAACCCTTACTTCCCTATATCCCGGGACACATAAAGGGCAGGTCAGGGTCAATAGGCTGAGGGGATAGGGCAGGAGAATGGAAATTAATCGAACCACACCTAACATCGTGATGGCGTAGGCTTAGCCAGTCGACGGCATGTTGGGCAAAAAAATCTAGAACCTTGTTTTTGATGCGTCTCAGTTGATGTGGCCAGTCAAAGTGCCATGTCAACGTTACAGCACAGAAAAATTCAGTTGGGAGGCAACCTAGCCATGAGGATATTACCTGAGAATCTAGAGATATCGACTTGGACGAATGAGGTAGCATACGCAGCGTCCGTATGCATTTCAAGTTGAACTAGAAGCCAGACGGTCATCTGACCCAGCCTTGGTAGGGAGTGCGGACCCGATGACTTTTAGTAACTTGGCCCGACTGGTCATGGCAGTCGAACCCTAAGTTGTGGACCCGGTAGCAGTGGAATAACGGCGGCCGACCGATTATATGGGGGTGAGAAACTAAAAATGATAAGCGTGATCATGGTGGACAACAACGAGAACATGAAGACACACGTTCGTCATGACAGGTGAAAGCGAGACCATGAGTGTTTGAGACAGAGCCGTCTCTCAGGCTATGTTTGTCGTTGTCCGACCGAGTCTACAACTAACGATGGACATGTGGTTCGAGTCAGGGCCGCCCCACACACGCTGGGCGTTGAATTCTCGCTCACACGTCCCTCGCGTTAAGTACGGGGTGATGGATCAATTTCAAGACGAGGTGCATGCCCCGGTCAAGTTCTTCCGCCATGCTCTTTTCCTTCCTCTCTCTCGTTGGTTTCGTCGTCGCCTGCGCCGATAACGAGCTCCACGCTCGCGACGGCCATGCTCATGCTCACGTCCACGAAAAGCGCGAATACCCCCAATTTCCGCTCATACCCCCATATCGTCCTCTCGTCTGGGGTGACTTCAACGTGATCCACACTACAGACACACATGGATGGCTCCTCGGCCATCAGAAGTCCAGCTGGCCAGAGCCCAACTACAGGTCAGCTCCTTTCTTGCATGCCACAGGCGACCGCGCACCTGTTGGGCTTCGAGGCTGATGGCTTATGCAGTGGTGATCTCGGTGATTTTGCAAGCTTCGTTACGCATATGAAACAGATCGCCATCGTCAGTTCCCTGCTGCTTTTTTATCCCCGAGCCTTTCTGCTAACTCGCAAAGCAGGAAAAGGATGTCGACCTTCTCCTCGTCGATTCGGGAGATCTGCATGATGGTTAATCATCCGAAAATATCTCGCTAGCTCAATATTTACTCCTGCATGTCGCAGGCACGGGCCTTTCGGATGGTTATCCTCCTGGCGGCGTGGATGCTCACGAGGTCAGCCCTATTTCTGGGCTTAGGTATCCATGCTGATTGTGTGCGCGAAAACAGTCGAACAAGTTCCTCGAACGCCTTCCGTATGATGTGATGTCTATTGGAAAGTGGGTTTGACACGATTCCCGTCGCGGTGGCTCTTGATCGATCCTTATTCCCTAATAGCCACGAATTATATGTCTATGCCGACACGTATGACATGTAGGTGCACCCAAAACACACAGCCTACGTTACACTGACCAGATACTTTTTTCATGTCGTCAATGCTGGCTGGCTGGCGCCTACATCTCATCATCTCCGCATGGATGGACGGTTACACCTTACGGCATACTCGCGATCCTTATTACATCGCCGTGCATGCATCATTGTCCATCACACGGACCCTGACGACCTTGGCATCCACTTCGATCGCACCATTCAATCCCAATTTGTGCTTGCACTCCTCGACATTGCGACGACGTACACTCGCGTAATTACCGGTGGCGTGAACTCGATAGGTACACCAATTTCGTTCCTCACCTGAAGGGTCGCTACTTGTCTTCCAATGTCAACATCACCGTTTTCAATTCTGATGGCGAGGTTGTTAGTGTGCCGGTTGGCAGTGAGTAATTATTTCCTTGGTTTAGTCCCAGGACGAGTCGTCCTTTAGATTGTGACGCACTTTCCTAACTAATGATTCTGTGAAACTTGAATGACAGACCGCTATACAAAGTTTACAACTAGGAAGTACGCATAGTTCCCTTACCTCACCCCGAACACTGCCCTGTTCTGTTTTTTACAACCCACATTGCTCTGTCATGACAGTACTGTTCCTACTGCATAACTAATACATTGTGCAGAGGTCGCACGGTGACGTCCCTTGGTGTTCTTTATGACTTCACCGGCAACTCAGCCAACACCACTGTTCAAACTGTGGCCGATATGGTGAAGGAGCAATGGGTAAGTGCATCAATCTGTATTTGTGATGATGTCTCTAATGTTTGAATCGTCCAAGTTTGCAGAAGCCATCGCAGAGGAACCAGATGTATTCGTTCTGGTTGGGTGCGTTCTATAATTCCCATTGCGACCTTTTCTGATACATCTAATCAGTCATATGCCAGTATCCTATGATAACTGTAGGTCGTCATCCGATCGGCCTTGAAACCAATGTCAATTGAGATTCAATTTTAGGGCCTGTTGTCTTTAACGCTGTCCGGGCCGTGCATCCTTACACGCCTATTTTGGTTTTCGGAGGTGTATTGCAACTTTGGCGTACGAAAGCGTCTCTGTGTCTAATTGCCACGTGTGCACAGGACACACTCACATTCGTGACTGTCAACAATACGATGGAAGGTCAATGGCCCTCGAGAGCGGTCGTTACATGGAAACGATTGGTACGTTACTTACCTCCAGTGGAGGTTAGCTCAGCCTTATCGTTTCCACAGGCTGGATGAGTACGTGCCCGCATCTGACATTGTGATGAGCGCCACTAAAGCTCGATAGGCGCGGACCTTGAGGCTGCCAAGAGCAACACCAACAACATCACATTTACTCGGAGGTATCTCGATCAAAACAGGGTCACCTACGAGGTACGCTGCCAGATTGTATCGCATTCTCAAACGTCGTTGGATAAGACGAGTTGTAGTACCACACCACGATGTCGAACACCACTTTCGACACCCAGTATGGGCGTTCCATCACCTACGGGTTGCAGCAACTTGGGATCGATTTCAATCTGGCCTACTTGTACGGGACTGCTCCCCAGGATTATACCATGAATCAGTACGTCTCGATTCAATGTTGAAGGGTTGCACTGATTACATTGACGATGTTCCCCGTAGGAACCCATACCCATCCAGTGGGAATGTATTGACATTGTTCATCGCAGAAGCTGCACCAGTCGCCCTCGCCGTCAATAACACGCGTGCCGGAACTCCCAACATCATCATCACCAACTCGGGCGAATTGCGATTCAATGTCTTCAAGGGACCTTTTACCAAGAACGACCAGCTTACCGCCGCGCCGTTCACCGATTCGTTCTTTTACATCCCCAACGTGACGGCAAGCGTCGCGAACCAGGTCTTACCCGCTTTGAACCACGGAAGCGCCTCTAAGCGCTCCGAGCTGGAGAGGGAACTATGGGGCCGCGGACATGTGGAGAGCCGTTATCGTACCTGGTTGGAAGACATGGAGAGGCGGCAAGTAGGACAAACGACGAACACGACGAACCTGACGCTCGGATACGTCACTACGGACGTAAGACCCCATCTTTTTATTCTCCTTTTGCTTTTTTCTTTGTTGTTGAGCTGGCATCTTTACTCACACAGAGTTGCCCCGGCGCTGGCGACGACACGCTCCACGTTCCGCTGCCCTATTACTCGGTTCCAAACTACATCGGCTCGAACCCTCCCAACGTGACGAGCGATACCCCGATTGACCTGGTCTTTGTCAACTTTATCGAAAGCGAAGTGTTGAGCATCTTGAATGGGGTTCAGAGCGCGACCAACTACACGTCGGCGGACGTATCCCTGTACACGCCTACGTTGGCTGATGCGGTGTTAGGTTTGTATGCCCAAGCCATGTGGAATTAGAGACCAGATCATGTCGTTAAGATTATCAGTCGTGGCTATCCCCCCGGTGGTAATACATGTTGTGTATCAATCTCTGACACGACGTTGGGTCATGAGTGAAGTGAAAAAAAAAAAAATTAGAAATTTGGGCAATGTCAATGCCCAAGCCAAAGTACTAAGTATACGTCAAGTACAAATACAACAACAAAAAAGCACAGCTGTCTTTACAGTAAAAGAAATAACTTACAAAAAAAAACCTAATCTAGAATATGCAAAGAACAGAGGTTGGGTGCCTGACCCACGTCAGAACAGGAGCGCCGCTCCTCGCGAAAAAAATAAAAAGAAAACAGAAAAAAAAAGGGAAAAAAAAAGCCAGCTTGTCAATGAACGAAGTGAACACGTCAATCCCCCGCCCCCCAGTCTCTAATCGTCCGTACGCCGTTTCTTGGACGGTCTCTGCAACGGATCGACCTTGCGTGCATCCAGTATGCACTGCAAGTCCCCATACATCGGTTGACGCACCCCTGAACACCCCGACCGACTATGCGCCCGATTACACGCGTCCACCCGCGCAAACTCGCGCGTGCACGTATTGCATTTGACTCTGAATCCAATGTGCGTCACCACGTGACGCGCGATGCTCGTCCCCTTCATATGCGGCTTCAGACACTCGCGCCACAAACACCGCGTCGCCACCTCGCCGCCACGGAAGCTGTGAAAGAGGGCGAGGTGGTCGGCGACGCTCGACTGGTCGCCTTCAATCCACATCCCGCAGGGGGCGTGGTCGTGGTCCCAGAAACATTCGTAGACGTGGAGGAGTTTGTCGGGACGCTGGAGGGCGGCGGTCCAGGATTCTTCGTCGATGAGGTGGCCGGAGCATCGAATGACGGTGCGCGTGGGCAGCGGTTGTTGTTGTTGTTCGGCGGAGACGGATTCTGCGACGTCGACTGCGGCATGAGGTAACCCGTATACTGGTGGGTCGTCACTCTCCGACTCCGCGGAAGGCGAGAAATGCGAAAAGGAATTATCGGACGAAGACGGTGCGGGTGGTGGTGGAGGGTACCGTGGAAAAGGAACGATATTCGGAGAAAGGGATGATGGAAAGGGAGGTGAGCTTCGCAAGGCAGGGTTGGTTACTGAAGACCATCGACGTAGATGACGCGAGCCTGGCGGAGTTTTCTGAGAATTGTGCCCGATCGAACCAGCCCTCCTCGGGGAGGATCGCGGACTTTGGCCTGTACAAGGGGCGACAGCCTGGGGATACCAGGCGTGTGGTCGATTGACGGGGTCGCCAAATGCAGTGTCTTCAGGGGATTGTAGGGCTGCTCGGACATCGCCAACGAAAGGGACTTGGCTATCAATCAATGGGGGAGCGGACCCTGGCCTCGGGGGCTCTTCTACGTGAATGGCTGTACTGAAAGAAGGGGGCTCGTAAATGGGGTGATCATGCGGTGACTGTGAGGACGAGTAGCCAGGAAAAGGCGTGGCCATAGCGGTTGCAAAACGATGATCGAGGGATATGATACCTTGGTGAGCAGCTTCTTGAAATCCACCGAGTGATCGCACAGTCTGGCGATCAAGGGAGTAGTGACTCGCCGGTTCATGGGCCGTCGTAGGCGTCATCACAGGCAGTTCCTCGGCATAAGTGAATGCGTGAGTACAGTCTGCATCCGAGAAGTCGTCGTCGTGATACGCCGTAGAGGGTGGCGAAGGACTTGTGCCCACCTCACATGGCAAGAAGGTCGCAACGTCCATAGCCATAGAAGGCAATGGCGAGGAACTTGGACCGGCAAGACCGAGATCGTAGCTTCTACCGAGTTGCCGGTCTGTAATCACCATGCTTGCTCGACGAGTAGGTGCCCGAGCGCTGACGTCACAATGAAGTGTAGAAAGCCCCGTCCTCGCGTCCTCGGGAATGGTACCAGAGCCCTTGATAGATCGGGACACGAATCCACGAACCGGTGTGGGGTAATGTAGGCTGTGATGTGAACTCCAGGAGCTGCCACTGTGAACGTAAGTGGGAAAGCTCAGGCTCGATAGACTGACAAACATACGAGTTCTCAATGATGGCCGTCGGTGCATTTACAGGTTCGTCAACGGACCCATGCCCATGACCACCATATCTCGAAGTAAAGTGGAATCCGCCAAGCTGGGCACACAAGATATTCCCTTGTATGTCGTCCGCTGACTCGCTTCGCTGTGAAGGAGGGAAAGTATACGTCCGACCACTTGGCCCCTGTCCCTGATACGGCTCGGACAACGCCAACGCACCCTCACGTGGACAATCAGTCATCTCTGTGCTGTAATTGGATTTGTCGAGAATAAGGACAATTATCTACACGTGGGCGGCAAGGACGGACCATGAGGAGGGAAGATCATCACGTTGCGTGTTACATATATGCGAATCGATGACATCTTCTGCAACGTGTTGTTGGGTGGGGTCAGCGGGGTAAGATCTCGTTGGAGCTGGTTGCGAAGGAGTCAAGGCCGTGCTAAAGAGTGCCTGTACGGTGAAGACTGAGGACTTGCGACGGCCGGGCATGCTCACCACAGAGAAAAAGTCGAATAATCGAGACTCGCCATCACAGAGGGCAAGAGGGAAAGAGTGAGCTGAAGAGTAGTCGGGAGTTAAAAGGAGGAGCTATCCGAACGTCGAAGTATAGAGTGGAAATTGAGTTCTCTTTTGAAGTCAGTGGAACGACTTTCAAATGGGTCTTGGTGAAGGGTCAAGATCCAAGACCGGAAAGGTTCTTATACATTCCCTATTTGTCGGATGCGGGGCCAGGCTGCACACCACTGAGAGGAACATGGCTTCCCTACGCTTGCCGCACTTCGAATGTCTTGCAAATCCGAAGCAGGGCAACAACACGATTGGAACAGGATGCAGGCATGATTGCATGTTCCGATGAGCGGTAAGGCATTAGCGCTCTCCGGGCCGTCAAGGCAGTGCATGGAATGGCGTCATGGGTGACCATTTTGAGCTGACAGTTGATCATCAACAAAACCCTCTTCCTCAAAGAGCTTAACAAGTGGATGACAAGGCACTCACCATTCAATCACTTGAGAACCAGGAGGAACAGAGGGGACGCAGTCTGAACGGAAATTGCTGACCTCATCCAGCGAAAGGAGCATTCATTTTACTGCGGGGAGACTGACCCTGACCAAGCACACGGCGCCTCAGAGTCACGAAAGATTCAAAGGGGAACAAATTGCTCTCAGCGACTTCAGCGTGTCCGTGGAGAGCGAACGCATCCAGTAGTGCTGTACGCCCCTTGGCCCACAAGCGAGGGGAGGGCAGGAAAAGGTATGTTCCTATTGACGTAAAGCGGATCGCAGCCTGCACTTCACGTGGACATCACTGAAGGGGTATCAAGGAGATATCCGCCGATAAAGGTCCATGTACCTATCGGCGAGAGGTCTCGCTCTGTGGAGCACAATGCCAACGTCAAACGATAAGCATAGCTATGACCGGTCGCCACCTTCGAGGCGGATGTTGCGCAGTGGCGAACGCACAACATAAGTTTCGCAACGCCCCGACGAGCACGGCGGAGGGGGCGCAGAGTCCGTCATAAAGGGCGGACCAGCGCATGGCCAACGGGTGGCAGAGAATTAGATTCATCGAGCGGAATACACTGGAAGAATGAAATGACTCTGCGGTCGCCGGAGAACGGCGTCACTTGGTGGATGAATTCCACGCAGAACTGCGTCACTTAGCTCCGCTCAAGCTGTGGCAGCGGATGCTGTGAGAAGTGACGTCGCAGTATAGTGATACGGTATGGTATGCCTCGGGGGGATACCTGTCACATATTCTCAAGTCGGTACGCGACTTGTTGGTACGGGTGCACCTGGAAGCATGTCAGTTCGAATGATGAGGATAGTGAGGACTTCATACCTCTTTCAGTGCATGAATTACGTTCGTCGGCTCAGTTTATCGGCCTCGGTCAATCACCCGAATTTCGACCCTGCCTTCCTCCACATTTTGCAATCCATTTGTGGAGCCCAAGGTCGGATTGGTGTTCAGCCGCGGGCTGAACTGCCCTGCGAAGTGAATACCCAGCGACACATGTGAGTCGCGACAGAGAGAGACCCACCTACGCCGGGGATGATGAAGGCACATTGTTTTCCGACGAGGGTGGACCTTTTGAGAATATACCTGGCGGGTGCAAAAGAAGATGAGCGTTGAGACACGCACGGCCCTCTTTTTGAACTGTCTCTCTGCGAGATCGATCTGGGCTGGGCCCTGGACGTTCTTTGCACCCCAAAACATGCTCGAACGAGGGTCCTCCACGTTTTAAACTCCGTGCCATACCACGCTATCCACGACATCCATGAACTTATCCCTCTACAGCGTCAACGCCTTCATCATCCTCGACAGCGAAGGTCACCGCGTACTCGCCAAGTACTATCGTCCGAAAGGACACCACAACGACTCGCTGAACCCAAAGGACCAGCGCACATTCGAAAAGGGTCTCTGGCAGAAGACAAAGAAGCCAGGCGGTACGACTCGTGCCCTGCCTTCTAGCTGTGGTGCTCGCTCACATGGATGCCGCCAGGCGATGTGATCCTCTTTGACGGCCACCTTGCCGTGTTTCGTCACTCGCTCGACCTCATATTTTATGTCATCGGTGGCCCAACAGAAAACGAAATCATGCTCTACTCCGTCCTCACCGCGCTCTTTGATGCCCTATCACTGTTACTCCGAAATCAGGTGGAGAAGCGTGCCGTGCTCGAGAATCTAGACTTGGTGTTACTGTGCCTAGACGAGACCATAGACGATGGGTAACCGTTTGACGTTATATACTAGGCGACCCCGTCTCATTCCCCTCTACAGCATCATAGTCGAGACCGACTCCACGACGATCGCCTCCAGAGTCAGTCGACCGAAAGCCGATACGACCGAAATCGTGATCAACGAGCAAACGCTCATGAGTGCATACCAGACGGTGAGGGAAAAGGTGCAACAAAGGATCCAACAACTGTAGGCTACTCGTAAATGTCTCCCTTGTCACTCCGACGCCGCCCCGCACACTTTCACACGGAGAACAACTGCCATCGTCTCCACCAAGGTTAAATATATTTAAAAGGCGTGATATTCGTAACGGATCAATGACCGATGCAAAGTAATGCCTTCTTATCGGCGCTTCCACCCATCCAGCGTCTTACACTTCCATCGTACAACCATTCCTGGTCTCCGATGCACTCCCGGTGCAATCAGCCCCTTTACTCGTACAGCAACCAGCTGATCTCGGCTGGTAACCATCACCCGGAGATAGCCTGACGTGCGACTCGGGCGCTGTGGCGATACGTCGTGGTCATAGGAGGTAAGAAAGACTGTCATGCCCAATTAGCTGACGCTCGCGTGCTCAGGACAAAGTGCTTCTTACCCTGCTTTGATGTCGATGCGAGTTAACATCTCATATACTGCTGCACCCGATGCTGCGACGACGGTGAGCGTCGTTGCCATCCGTTGGAGGGTGGATATGCTATCGTCGGATAGTGTGAAATCGGGGTGCTCGTAGATAGCGTAGGGGCGCATGATGACGATGATATGGAGGAGAGTGTGTCGCAGTAGAGGGTTAGGTTGGGCAGGGTCGGCGCGTCTTATACTACAAGACCTTGCCAAGGCAGTGAATTACGATCTCCGCGGACAATGATGCCAGTGTTTCACTTTGAAACAAGAGCCCAAATGTGCAATCGCTACCTAGTCTGGCTTCTAGAGTCGATTAAAAGGGAATGGGAGGAGGGGGCGTTGTCCATCCTGAATCGAAACAACACCTTTATAAACCCTCCGCGTCCCTGGGCACGATGCGCGACCTCACATCTACACACGTACAGCCCGTCATCATACCTACTTTTGGTGGTCTTCTATTCGCGGAAGATTTCGCCTGCTCTTCCCCGGGATAACGGTGGTTTGCCGCAAGGACCCGATAAGTTACTGCATTCCGCTTCCCGATGGCTACTAGGACATAATAGGGCTCTAGAACGTTGACGGCAACGTCAATTTCTATTTCAGCGAGGCTATTATAACTTATTGTCCAGTGTCGAGGTCCCCCAGGTCCTCCATCTGACTCCGATTTGGGTATCGGGAACGTTCAACCGGTCGGTTGTCCTTGCCGGAAACCCGACCTGTCCCTTGGGTGAAGAGGGATATGGCCGCAACCTTGGCAAGTGTTTGAGACATGTCCGTCCGCTGGTTCTTGCATTCTTTTCTCGTTTCGTCGCCGTACATTCTTTCGCACAGAGCTTCGCGGCCAAAGGCCTACTCTTAGATCTATTGTACGCAGGGCAACCGAATCAGAGCGCGATGTGGCGTACAGATATGATGCCTGTCAATTCGTGATCCTGAGACCTGTGAACCGAACACGTTTCCGGCGGAGGGGGGTCTTCCTACTAGCATCGTTGTTCGCTGCGCAAATCAGGTCACAGCGCTGGCCGGTATCGAACTGGTAACACAACGACTCTCTCACGCGCGCAGCGAGCCCACGCAGCCCTTTGATCCATCTCATCAACTAGGAATAGGCAATGACGGAGAGGCAAGTATAGATCACGAACCTATTCCATCCTCATCGGGTATCCATGAAGGGATGATGGGGCCGATCCGCTGGATCTTCTAGCGCCATGATCCAACGCAGAGAAACGACAACGATCACTGCCTTGTCCGGCTTGGTAGAGTCATGGACGGCCGGCCATGTGGACCTGGCTGAAACGGAACGTTCCACACAAGCTTAGTCCTTGTAAACCAGCGCTGGATCCGAGCTAGTAAAAAGAAGATTACACTCTAGATGCAGGTGGGTCCTCTTTTCACACAGCCTGAGCATCCGTAACGACATGTTCATCCCGACGGCAGCTACGCCCGACCCTTGCGGCGTTGATACACTACCGTTCCGAGTGAATTCGGCTCAAGATCATTAGCCGAGTTCATCGTCACACAACTATCCCCATTTAGAGTCCACCAATAGGGTTTTGATAGAGTAAATATGGCAGAGACAGGCTGATAACATCATGTATGTTCCCTCTCTTTCCGGGGCAAAGGATCACCGCTCAGGCTGAAACTTTCCTTTCTCCACCGACCAAACCTGGATTCGACCATCGTACACACATCCTCGCCTCTTGAAGGACTTGCAGCAGACTCTGGTGCTCTTACATAACATCAAGGTCTCGATAACGCCTCCACGGGGACTCAACCCTCACTCGGCCCTACCCACGCGGTGTCACGCCCAAGAAAGACGCTTCTTCTCAGATGCGGGTGCACCACCCTGGTAAAGTAACGCTGACCCCTGATGTCCTGTTGATAGATTCATCTGATAACGGATCGATCGACCACCGAATGGTTGACGGGGCCGACTTGCGCCGCGGCTGCCAGCGTGTTCTCATCGTGGGACATCCTGACGAAGTTGACATGGCCCTTTTTTTAGGGGGGGGACAAGGCCTTTTTCCTTTTCCATGCGCAATAAATACGACTACTGATCCATTACAGCTAGATCCGAAATATTAGACCGCTTTCCGCCCGTGTTCCACTTACCTTACTTGAATTTCAGGGCTGCTTAATTCCTCGTGCGTCATGCTTAGCACGTCGTGGTGATAGAGTGGGGACTTGGCAAAAGGTACAGACGCTAACATGTTATGACAAGTACCCGACAACTTGCCTCATAGATCATCTATCGCGGTAATAGCGTACGTATGATGTGCAGTCGACTCTCTCCTAACGCATACCCCACATAACGCATACTCCCTTATAACCCGTAGCTTTTTCAGTTTCCCAACTCGGTTTGCAGGCCATAACCCATGACTCGATCATAACACATAACCCATAGGAAATCTCGACACCCAAAACCCATATGTATCTTTATGTAATAGGAATTAATTACCAGATATAGTAAATATTATTGTGCTTCTGATCCCAGTTTGGCAACAGTGAACCGAAACACCAGCTGAGGCTGCGACGAACCTAGTATTGAACCACCTCCAACACGGAAGGAAGCACTCCAGGCAATGATGGTCTTGCGCAGGTATGCCAACGAGATGGATGATCCGCTTGCACGTAAGGTAGAGGCAGTACTGGGTTCGTTCAGGAGGATGACACGGGTTTGTGAGATGAAGAGCATGAAGGATAGAAAATTGACTAGTTATTTTACTCGTAAATAGTTTCACATAGTACTATACTTATTCGTACTCTGCTGCCGTAAAGGTCGACCTCCCCCATACTACCTCATAAGACATACATTTAGGCCTATCCCGAGGGGGTATGCGTTAAGAGAGAGTCGACTGTATGTACACAAAGCAGTGACAGACCAACGGCGATTTTGAGTGGCTATGAAAACTGACACCGACCCGATCGATGATCTGGCTCGTCCGCGTCAGATTATCGATTATCCAGAACTACAACCCGCAAATGGGCCAACAGATCGCGAGCGCAAGACTAGTACACACACGCGGGTGGTCGCCGCTTGACATTTGTATGTAAGCATGCTTTGTGGAAACCATTCTCGGTGCCTCTCTCATCGATATGGACATATTATAGTATTCGAGGGTCGGGAAGCGTGATCAGCGGTAATCTTATCGATACCGCGAGTATTATCTAGGCCGGGGGCGGGGTCCAAAACCCGATCACCTGCACCAAAACTCGACGACGACCGAGACGGTGAACAACGCAACACAGAATAGACAACGATGCTCTCGAACGACACAAGAACATGCTTTCATGCAAAACATGAAAGAAAATCATATACTAACACACACACACCATTACAACGCCCAACATCGTCCTCGAAGCACACAAATGTTGCCCGGGAACACATGTCACCCAGCCTGTCTCCGCGTGTCATCCAGCAATTCACTACTTCGCCATCCCCGGGCGTAGTACGCATATCACCCGCTCGGAAGTCAAACTCTTCTTCGATCGTCACAGAATAGTTCGTACACCCCTCAATTGACTGTCAAGTCACACCGGGACAGGTACCAGATCAGCGCATGGTACACCAATACGATATGGCACCTTGCATAGAATGAGATCGGCTGCCGTCGTCTGTGTACGTCTCCGTCGGAGGGGGGCAGCTGCCCCTAAGTGGGGACCGCAGGCCGACGGGGACCGTCTCATACCCGGATTCGTCGGTCGATACGCCGTAGTGTTCGCTTGATACCTCCTGCTTCGGATTCGCCACATGGCCCACGCGCTGACCCTGCGGGGTGATACGTGATAGCTATTGTTGTATGCCCCGATGTTGGAACGGGTGGCCGTAATTGTGCGGTTCAGCGCCGTTCGGCGCTACGAGGGCATGGTCGTTGCGCGATGGCGGTAGTTGCTGTTTGTTACTAGGTATGCGTTAGCGCTCGGCTCGCGTCGTGGCATAGGGTTGAGGAGGCTGTGTGGGTTGAGGGTCGTGTCCTCAAAAGGCTCGTCATCGCGTTATCACTCTGGTCACCGGACTAATTGATGTCGCCCATATTCCTGATGCAATGCAGACATCCGCATTCTTACCAATGACCGTCATGTCCATGACTCATGACCCACGTCATTTCAAAGATTGATAACCCAACAATGACATGTATTACTAGCGGAAGATAGCCACCACCGGTATTCTGGGCGACACAATCCGGTCTCTAATTCCACATGGCTTGGGCATACAGACCCAGTACCGCATTAGCCAACGTAGGTGTGTACAGGGATACGTCTGCCGATGTGTAGTTGGTCGCGCTCTGAACCCCATTCAAGATGCTCAACACCTCGCTCTCAATAAAGTTGACAAAGACCAGATCGATCGGAGTATCGCTCGTCACATTAGGAGGGTTCGAGCCGATGTAGTTTGGAACTGAATAATAGGGCAGTGGGATGTGGAGTGTGTCGTCACCAGCGCCGGGGCATCCCTGTGCGAGTAGAGATGGTAGCTCAACGACGACGGAACGCAAAGCAGAATAGAAAGATGGTGCCTTACGTCTGTGGTGACGTATCCAAGCGTCCGATTCGTCGTGTTCGTCGTTTGTCCTACTTGCCTCCCCTCCATGTCCTCCAACCAGGTGCGATAACGGCTCTCCATATGTCCGCGGCCCCACAGTTCCTTTTGCAGTTCGGAGCGTTTAGAGGTGCTCCCATGGTTCAAAGCAGGCAAAACCTGGTTCGCGACGCTCGCCATCACGTTGGGGATATAAAGGAACGAATCAGTGTACGGCGCGGCGGTGAGCTGGTCGTTCTTGGTAAAAGGTCCCTTGAAAACATCGAATCGCAATGTACCCGAATCGGTGATGATAATGTTGGGAATCGCAGTACGCGTGTTGTTGACGGCGAGGGCGACTGGTGCAGCTTCTGCGATGAACAATGTCAATGCATTTCCGCTAGATGGGTATGGGCTCCTACGGGGAACATCGTCAATGTAATCAGTGCAACCCTTCAACATTGAATCGAGACGTACTGATTCATGGTATAATCCTGGGGAGCAGTCCCGTACAAGTAGGCCAGATTGAAATCGATCCCAAGTTGCTGCAACTCGTAGGTGATGGAATGCCCATACTGGGTGTCGAAAGTGGTGTTCGACATCGTGGTGTGGTACTACAACTCGTCTTATCCAACGATGTTTGAGAATGCGATACAATCTGGCGGCGTACCTCGTAGGTGACCCTGTTTTGATCGAGATACCTCCGAGAAAACGTTATGTTGTTAGTGTTTCCCTTGGCAGCCTCAAGGTCCGCGCCTATCGAGCTTTAGTGGCGCTTATCACAATGTCAGATGCGAACACGCACTCATCCAGCCTGTGGAAACGATAAGGTTGGGCCTCCACTGGAGGTAAGTAACGTACCAATTGTTTCCATGTAACGACCGCTCTCGAGGGCCATTGACCTTCCATCGTACTGTTGACAGTCACGAATGTGAGTGTGTCCTGCATAGATGTAGCGATCAGACGCCAAGACGATTTCATGAGCCAAAGTTGCAAAACACACCCCCGAAAATTAAGATAGGCGTATCGGGATGTACAGCCCGGACAGCGTCAACGACAACAGGCCCTAAAATCGAATCTCAATTGACATTGGCTTCAATATCGACCGGATGGTGACCTACA
>QFEM01005764.1:0-10729 GCA_003316205.1 Boletus bicolor
GGAAATTTGTTCGAGGTATGGGGTTGCGACTACACTTGAGTGGGAGTGATAAAATACTACTTACTCCAGAAGGAGTTCCAGTGGTCTGGTCCTCCGAAGGGACCATATAGACGTATGACCCACTCCGGAGTTAGGACTTACAACTCCGGAGCGGCACCCTTTCTTACGGTATGGAGTCACCACTCAGCAATGGCTCCTGCAATCATTACCATACTTTTCCCTTCATACTACCTCCCTGACAGTTATTGAGGTACAAGTGTGCCTTCACCACATAGTATATATAGCTTCTTTTCTTTCCCAAACACCTCAGTTGTTCTTGCCCTTTGGCAACAGCTGAGCTCTGGTACCTACAGCACCGGACTTGCTCCGCTGAACTCCGGACCTTCAGACCTCCAGACTTTAACACTCCAGACCCCAGCTTCATCCTGGATCCGGTCGAAAGGTGATGAGAGATGAAAGCATTGAATGAGGGGCAGAAACGACCTCGCCCTGTTAACTTCAACTCACAGTCGATCGTACGTCTAAGACTTCGATGACCCACCCCTTGGGGGACTCTTGGAAACACTCAGCATCAACTGGCGTATGTAGACAACTCGCCTTACATGTAATATCGAGCCCCACTCTCATTTCGCAGGCTGTCATTTTATCATATGTCATCACATGAGTTACACTAGCTCATTAGAGCACGATGTGTGATTTATCTTTCGTACTGCAATTTGAATCCACCCCACGACTTACTCAATGCCATGAGCGCTGGCCACGAACCTGCAAAATCAACTTCCGTACATGTGCTGTTGCGAACGCAACCCGCCCGTGAAATTTCTCTTCAGTTCCGAGCAAACCGATCCCTCCACATGCCCTCCATACGTTCCTGAATCCCAAACAAAGAGTGAGCATCCACCAAATCACCAAAAAAAAAGAGGCACGCTCACGAGATCAAGCACTTTCTTTACGCTTTCCCTCTCCCACACCGCCTTCTTATACCTCCTCAACCTATCGAACTTCGCCCCTCCCAGCGTCTCCCCGAGTTTCTTCCCTATCCCAATCTCAAATGGCCCGAGATCCGTCTTGGCTACAAGTTTGAAGAACGCCAGCAAAGGCACGATCGCACAGTCCGCGTTCGTAAAGTCCTTTCCGATAGCGTACTCTCCTCCTTCAGCTGCATCTGGGTCGGGAAGCATTGTCTGGATTTTATCCAGTCCGTCGATCAGCTTCTCGTAAGCCCCTGGGACGCCGCGGGCCACATCGAACGCGGGTGTCTCTACATTGCGCGCGACGACGTCTATAAAGAACCGCACCCGGGCACGCCCAGTCGGGTTGGACGCAGGCGGGAGGAGACCAGAGTTCGGGAAGAGATCAGCAAGGAACTCGAGGATGACGTATGATTCTGTGAGCTTGAATGAAAGCGGTGATGGTTCTTCGGGTGGTACGTTGGGTCCTCCGTAGGTGATAGTAGGAATCTACCCACACTTTAGCGGTCCGTTCAACGATGCGGGCGACGGATTTTGTCGCTCACCTTTCCGGTCAGCGGATTGACTTGTGCGAACCATGCTGGTTTGTTGTAAATGTCGAAGCCGTGTGGCGTGTACGACGCTCCGGCTTCCAGCAATGCAATCTCGACCTGCAGGACACGTATTTCGTGAAATCAGTAACATGTCTAGCACGACCAATCGACTAGCGTACTCTGTGGCAAAAAGCCGATATCTTGTACCATATGTGATCAGCGCTTGTGGTCTCGAAGACGATCCGACACCTTACCTTGCGTGTATCGTGATAGAAGGTAATTTGGTCCGACATGTTGTTCGGGACTGAAACGCTTGCTGCTAGAGATGGTTAGTTATTGGTAAGAATTTGAGGAGGGCCAAGGTCGGCAAACGGACTTTATAAACTAGAAGTTGTTGAGTCAGTCGATGTGACGGTGCCGTCCGTGATCAATAATCAATATATCTGACTCACCCCGCCCTGACATCCCAAGTAGAACATGAAAAGCTGCGCATCATGCGCAATCATACGCAGTCGTAGTGGCAGAACATGACGGCAGCACTGGAAAGTTCGTTTGTCATGCTGTAGAGTCAGATACCTAATTGATCTAAGTTGGAGAGATTACAAGATCTTATATGGGGAAGATGTCTATGAGTATGAGCGCCAAAAGTACCCATGCCACAGGTATACCCGGGATACATGTGCCTCTGCAAACGTGTACCTGCTAGCAAAATTGTTAATGCTCGAGTCAGAGTTCTGTGAGCAAGTCTTAGGAGGGTTTGGTTTATCGGCTTGGTGCGGGTTGACCTAATACGACGAGTATCGGATCAGGTGCAAAGACGTGGCCACCCTTAGAAAGACTCCGCATCAACTGACGTACGCAGACACCAGCAGCTCGCCTCAACATCAAGCCCCACTCTCATTTCGTAGGCTGCCATCTTATCATATGTCATTACATGAGCCCTCACACTAGCTCACTAAAACACGACGTGCGTTTTATCTTTCGCACTGCAATTTGAATCCACCCCACGACTTGCTCAATGCCATGAGCGCTGGCCACGAACAAAATCAACCTCGGTACATATGCCGTTGAGACTGCAACACACCCGTGAAATTTCTCCTCAGTTCCGAGCGGACAGATCCCTCCACATGCCCTCCATACGTTCCTGAATCCCAAACAAAGAGTGAGCATCCATCAAATCACCAAAAAAGAGGCACGCTCACGAGATCAAGCACTTGCTTCACGCTTTCCCTCTCCCACACCGCCTTCTTATACCTCCTCAACCTATCAAACTTTGCCGCTGCTAGCGTCTCCTTGAGTTTCTTCCCTGTCCCAGGCTCAAATTTCCCGAGATCCGTCTTCGCTATAAGTTCAAAGGACGCCAGCAAAGGCACGATCGCACAGTCCGCGTTCGTAAAGTCCTTTCCGATAGCGTACTCTCCTCCTTCAGCTGCATCTGGGTCGGGAAGCATTGTCTGGATTTTATCCAGTCCGTCGATCAGCTTCTCGTAAGCCCCTGGGACGCCGCGGGCCATATCGAACGCGGGCGTCTCTACATTGCGCGCGACGACGTCCATGAAGAACCGCACCCGGGCACGCCCAGTCGGGTTGGACGCAGGCGGGAGGAGACCAGAGTTCGGGAAGAGATCAGCAAGGAACTCAAGGATGACGTATGATTCTGTGAGCTTGAATGAAAGTGGTGATGGTTCTTCGGGTGGTACGTTGGGTCCTCCGTAGGTGATAGTAGGAATCTACCCACACTTTAGCGGTCCGTTCAACGATGCGGGCGACGGGTTTTGTCACTCACCTTTCCGGTCAGCGGATTGACTTGTGCGAACCATGCTGGTTTGTTGTAAATGTCGAAGCCGTGTGGCGTGTACGACGCTCCGGCTTCCAGCAATGCAATCTCGACCTGCAGGACACGTATTTCGTGAAATCAGTAACATGTCTAGCACGACCGATCCACTAGCGTACTCTGTGGCAAACCGCCGATATCTTGTGCCATGTGTGATCAGCGCTTGTGGTCTCGAAGACGATCCGACCTTACCTTGCGTGTATCGTGATAGAAGGTAATTTGGTCCGACATGTTGTTCAGGACTGAAACGCTTGCTGCTAGAGATGGTTAGTTATTGGTAAGACTTTGAGGAGGGCCAAGGTCGGCAAACGAATTTTATAAACTAGAAGTTGTTGAGTCAGTCGATGTGACGGTGCCGTCCGTGATCGATAATCAATATATCTGACTTAACCCCCTGACATTCCAAGTAGAACATGAAAAGCTGCGCGTGATGCGCAGTCATACGCAGCCGTAGTGGTAGAGCATGACGGCAGCACTGGAAAGATCGTTTGTCATGCTGTAGAGTCAGATACCTAATTGATCTTTGGAGAGATTACGAGATCTTATATATATGGGCAGATGTCTATGAGTATGAGCGCCGGAAGTACCTATGCCACAGGTATACCCAGGATACACGTACCCCCTGCAAACGTGTAGTACCTGCCCGATCCGAATGTTCAATTGTTTATGTCGTCGAGAGGAAATCGTTGACAAGTGCTGTGCCCCCGGGCCTCGACGATGATCATACAGAAACCAAGATCTTTTGTCACCTTCTTCGCCCGCTGTAGCTCCGAGCACTTTCTGTTCGACGATGAACCCGCACGATACTAAGAAGGACTGAAAACGAAAAACTAATGAGCCTTGAGACAGCGTTGCGACGCGACTCGATGTTTCATGCGTCGCCCCACCCGCAGGCAATATTGGTGTTTTTGGTCGGGCCGGAAAATCCCGGGGTAGGTTAGGACTCACGACCGTTGGTCGTTGGTAGACTAGCAAAATTGTTAATGCTCGGGTCAGAGTTTTGTGAGCAAGACTCACGGTTTATCGGCTCGGTGCGGGTGACCTAATACGACTGAATCCCACTGTCACCAAAACTTGTTTCGCGCTCCCTTCTCTTTCTCACTTGTCTGTGAACGCAGCAGACAGCGCCAGATTTCGACAACACTCAGTCATGTTCTCCGCCATTCGCCAGGTCGCTCGTACCCGCGTTTCTCTCCCTCTGCGAGCTACTAGACCCCGTGCTCCGTCGGTCTTCCGTCTCCCCGCCTCTCGGACCATTGTCAGTGCGTCCTGTTCAGCCCGAGCCGTTTTAGCCATCAAGTAACACATGCTTTCAACCAGCGAAAAAGTACACAAAAGAGCATGAGTCTGTCGCCTTCGACGACGCTACGGGCTTGGGTACCATCGCCATCACGGACCACGCTCAACAAAGTCTCGGGGATGTCGTTTTTGTCGACCTCCCCGCCGTAGGGTCAAATTTCTCCAAGGGAGGTGAGCCTTGTTTAAACACACACGTTCAGGGTCCTTGCCCAATGAAATTTACGCGGCTGAGACAAATCTTGTTCGCAGAATCGATTGGTGCCGTGGAGAGTGTCAAGGCTGCTTCAGATATCGTCTGAGTGGATTCCTTTTATCCCAAGTCAGAATACTGAGGGTTGTGAGTGTAGTATGCTCCCGTCTCGGGTGAGATTGTGGAGGTAAACCAAAGGCTCGATGGCGAACCCGGCCTGGTGAACCGTTCCCCAGATGACGAAGGTAAGCTACCAAAAACCTGAGGAAAATGTATACTCTGAATTGCGAGAACTAGGTTGGCTCTGCAGAATTAAGTTGTCGGAGCCAAAGGAGGTATGACTTTGAGTGGTCTCATCAATGTCTTCCAGCTGATAAGGCTTGCAAAGATTGATGAGTTGCTTACGCTCGAAGCGTACGTCAAGACCTACGAACCCTAATGAACCCCGCCCACCACATGGCCTCCACTGCCATTTATCGAACCTCTACGGTATACTCCAACAACACAACAGAGTGAATGCTATTCAATGGGGTTGTTCGCAGTAAGCTAGCTCCCAGACGCGTGTATTTAGATTAGATAGAACCACTGGACACGCACAATAGTTATTCTTGAATTATTCGTTCATTTGCGTGCCGGGAATACAGTGCTTGACCGTGTTTGTCCACCTTCCAAAGAAGGGACCACCTGGGTTGACTGAGCCTCATTGCCGACAGCGACAACCATGGCGGAGAGAACGAATCCCAACATGCTCTTTGCAAACTTCAACCAGGATTACTCGTATGTTTTCAATCCTATCCAGCCAACTCTATTTGATCACTTGTTGTCATAGATGCATATCAGTCGGGACTCGCAAAGGTTATAGCATCACCAATTGCGATCCTTTCGGAAGAGTCTATACCATGAGTGCGTCCGCACTACCCTGACATGTAACGAAGGTGAACACTGTGTTCTCAGACGACGGCGCACGCGGAATCGTGGAGATGCTCTTCTGTACCTCGCTCATCGCTCTCGTCGGCGCCGCGGATCAGCCCCAATCCAGTCCACGGAAACTGCAGATCGTCAACACAAAGGCATGCTTACATCCCTATCTTAGATTCGATTCGATTTACCATCCTCGTGTTGCAGCGTCAGTCGATGATTTGCGAGCTGCTCTTCCCTTCTTCCATTCTTGCTGTCAAGCTGAACCGCAAAACGCTCGTCATCGTTCTTGAAACCGAAATTTACATTTATGATATATCCAATATGCGTCTTTTACACGTCATCGAAACCGCACCCAATCCCGACGGTAAATATCTAATTCGGATGTCTGTTGACTATAATCCTCACCCGTTTTGCACAGCAATATGTGCGCTCTCTCCAAACGCGGAGAACTCGTACCTCGCATACCCTTCGCCCATTCCATCACCCTCGACGTCGGCCTCCGCGTCAACATCACCTCCTAGTGCACCGCAGCAGCCAGCAGCCGGCGATGTCCTCCTGTTCTCAACGACGACCCTAACGCTCACAAACATCATCCGCGCACACAAATCGCCCCTCTCTGCGCTTGCCATCTCTCCATCAGGCACGTTCCTTGCCACAGCATCCGACAAGGGGACCGTCATTCGCGTATGGAGTATCCCTGGTGCGGAGCGGCTGTGGCAGTTCCGAAGGGGCACGCGGGAAGCCAGGATCTATAGCATGTCGTTCAACACCATGGGGAGTCTATTAGCGGTCAGCTCTGCCCACGACACCGTCCACATATTCAAGCTCGGTCCTCGACAAGGTCCAGGGAGTAGTACAGGCACCAAGAAAGATCGACCCTCGAGTCCGATGGAATCCGTGGACAGCGGGGACCCCGGAGATGCACGGACGGGAGACTACGACTCATTCGTGGACGAACGAAAGAAGAGCAGTAGCGTGTCTTCGGTGATCCGACGGCGGTCGTTGCATTTAACCAAGTCGATTTCTTCGTCTGTTGGAGGGTATCTGCCGAACACACTTACAGAACTGTGGGAGCCAGCGCGTGATTTTGCGTTCTTGAGGCTGCCGACGAGCGGGGCACGGTGTGTGGTTGGGTTGAGCGGGTGAGTGTCATTTTGTACCGGGTCTCGTTCTTTGACGGAGTGCGGTTACTGACGACTTGATTTCGGCACACCGTTCGGCTGGTTTCCTTTTTGTCGGTATGCAGGACGCTACCACAGGTGATGGTGATCTCCTCCGAAGGTTATTTCTACGCTTATAACATCGACTTGGAGAACGGCGGGGAATGTACACTGATGAGACAGTATAGTCTTGTCGACGTGGATCCGAGCGGAATGGACTGAAGCGGGCAAAACTTGGGCTACTCTTGTGTAGTTTCTGGAGCTGTTTCGGAGTTGGTGTGGGTGTTGTCGGTCGCGTACATCTTTTTTTTTTTTCTTTACTTCTTTCTTTCGATGACGTTCTTACGACGTACACATTACTGGCACACAGAAGAAATGAGCATTTTGGGTGCGATAATCGGGCGCTCGCTATAGACTCTAGCCTCGCTGGTCTGTATAATCGAATACCTACTTCATTTGAGCCTACCGCACAACGCCTCGCCAAGCTGAGATGCCAGGCAGGTATATACTACTCATTCTGCGACTCGATGATCGATCGATCAACCGGGAGTAAAAGACTCGTCGTCTCCTAGGTCGTGGGGTTAGCTGGATACCTAGCCATCAATTTGCCTCTTTTTCTTTCTCCATGTCTTCCGATCACAGCTCTCGTATGACTTGCAGAGAGCCGTTTTGATGCTGAAATGACCCATTCTGATCATTTTCACTGCATGTTTTGCGTATACTCTTAAAACGCATTTTTAGTACGGCCGATCAGGAAAGTCCAGACAGGTTGCTGAACGAGATCCTGCATTATTTAACCGCCAGACGAGACGACGAAGCAAGCTGGCAACTCGCCAATGAAGCGAATCGAGCCGGGGGTCGAGATGAACTCGCCCGAGCGCAGACGTGTAGGATCGACGACGGCGACAGCGACGGACGACAGCGACCCAGCAACGGAACACAGCAAAGCACGACGATCAATGAACGATCTTCGAGCACAGGGCAGCGACGTAGCCGTACCAGATTATCCCCATAACAAGGAGCAACGTTGATGAAACAAAAAAAAAAGGCATCAAGTGGAGGAGTCGAGCCAGGAGGCCGCTGACGGCGATAGCGCAACGAGTGGGTGCAGGTCACGACTCGAAACGAGGCCAGCGCTAGCTGGAACATTGCAGACAAAAGCTGCATCTTGTGTAGCAGATTAGGAAATCACTCGGGAGCGACGGCGTCGAGACTTGGATAATTACATTTCCATCAAGGCGTCCTAGGAAGACAAAGGTACATACCATACAAACTTGCCAAACTGAACAGCAAGGGTTGGCGTGTCATGTCGACGGCAACGTTACACCCTCGCCGCCAGCCCCAGGCGCCCAGGTCCCAGGTCCGTGCGTCCGTTCTGTGTCCGCTCCCCCATCATGATCGTTCTCGGAAAAAAAGGCACGGTGAGGGTCCGGTGATGTACTTGGTTGCTGGCTTGGCTTACTCCGGTATATGGAGTGTACCCCAGGTACACCAACACGTTCAGACATGACATACCAGGTACATTTAATTGTTAGTCTCGGCTGCGTACTCTGCGCCTTTTTTACATAATCACTGCACGTAATTAGGTAACCTCTTACGAAGTTCGTTCAAGTTGTAATCCGGTCGTGTTCAAGTTGAATTTCCTAAATCGACTGATTAGATAGCTGGGTGAGACAAGGGTGAGAAGCAAATAAATTACTGTCGAGCTCACTCCCATAATCTACCAAATCTTCACGACGTGAAGATGGCCCAAAGTTTGAGGCACACATCTCGCTCACCCTACGTGGCCATGCTACCCCGGGTTTCCCGAGTGCTGCGACCTCAGAAAGGTACCTCAACCTCACCTTCCGGTAACACTAGGACTCCGGGCCTTATGACATGCCGTATCCGTACAGGACTAATTGTCACGGGGAGGCGAACATCACCCGTCCTATAAGAGGCTAGGCAGGGATACCTGAACCCATCCACGGACCGCGACTGCTTCCCTCCGTTACCATGAAGGATCTACCAGTTGAACTCGTCGGTGTCGTTGTTAAGAACATATCCTCTACTCCTGATCTCCTCTCACTGCGGTCCGTCAACTCTACGTGCCATCATCTTGTCACACCGCACGTATTCCGCAAGATACACATTCACAATAGCGTACAAAGCGCGCAAAGTTGTCGAAGCATCCTTGCTTTTCCCTCTCTCGCCACCCACGTGCGCGAGGTTGTCTATGACCAGCGCGATCATGCGCGATTTTGTCTTCTTCCAGCTGGCGCTCAAGGTAACGTTCTCTGTGGAGCGGTTTTCTTTTTCCACGGAACTGATATTACCTGTAGGCGTCTGTGACGAGCTCGAGATCGCAGAACTTGAAGAGGCTCTCACGGAGACCTTCTGTTCGCTTTCAAGTTTCAAGAACCTCGAGAATGTCGTCCTCAACTTTTGGCCTTCATTCCGCTCCCAGTGTGGCTCAGAAGTCCACGAACACCCCTTTTGGTTCACCAACCGTCAGATCGTCGTTTTGCACGCAGTTCATCATGCGATGAAGTCATCCTGCATTCGCTCGCTCACACTGAACAATGTCGTTCTGATGTCGTCATCCTGTTATGACTTTGTCTCGTCTGTGACGGACTCTCCTTTGCATCACTTCTCCATGTCCGTCGTGGCCAACTCGGAGCTTAGCGTCTGGTCGGGCTCTAAAGCTCTCAACGGTTCGCTCTGCTCGTTGCTTCCAGCCTCGAACGCCAACTTGAAATCCCTTGTCCTGCGAAGTCCTCAAGGTCTCTATCACGGTCTCAACACACAGCTTTGCTCTTTCCATTATCCTGCACTCGAGACACTCGTTCTTGAGAACATTGTCTTCGATCTTACTCCCTCTGCCGATGGCATTGAGGAGTTCATCGTTCGTCACAAGGCGAGCTTACGTCGTCTGGAGCTTCGCTCGTGCCCTGGCTATGTGCCCAGCAAAACAACCCCTGTCCGGGAATGGTCCGAGACTTGGAGACGCCTTGAAGAGGAGCTTGACTCCCTCACAGAGGTAGTGGTCGACAATGCCCACCAGGGTTACGTGTTACTCGACGCTACCCACGGATACATCCCACACGGTACACCCGTTACTTCTGGTGACTCTCGCTGAACTTCCCCGAGAAGATGAAGAAATACTTGTGATTTAGCGACGGTGTAAATCACCGATCGATTTTCGCTGAAACGCATCTGTGAACGTGACCTTGTCCATCCAGTTCTATTCCTTTTTTTTTGTCGTGACTTAGATAGCCGCATTGATTTCTTGAATCCTCACCCTGTATCATATCTATGAATCATAGAGTACTTACCGTGTGACAGTTATTTTCTCTCTAGACGCTGCTACATATTGTACACCGCTTCCTGGATCAGAAAAAAAAAAGAAACCGTAACGAGTGCAAGGAAATTTTTTCGAGGCAGACCAATCAACTCACATCAAAATTTTTCGATGGCGAAATCCCATGACCTCAGGATTTACCCTTTCTAGGGAATGAAGTAATTTATCAGAAAATTTAGTTCTCGGATCCATCCGTCGTGGTGACCGACGTGGGATTCCATCATGGGTGAATCGCACGAATTGATCGGAACTTTCGATATCATTTCGAATGACATATCTGTTCCGGATCCCGACCGACTGGCCAGTGCCGGCTCCGACACACTCTTCGTGATGAGCTGCGATTCGTTTCGTGTATGTGAGGAATTCATAGGCTTCGCTGCCAGTGGCGAGCTCGCACATATGGGATCAGGGCTTGTCGGGGGAGTCATTTCCACTTTCTCAAATCACACTTCGGAGACAGACGAAACGACCGAACCGTACA
>QFEM01005836.1:0-49056 GCA_003316205.1 Boletus bicolor
TATATATATATTTTAATACAGATCCATCTTGTCATCAGATCGCGCGACAAACGGTATGTTCTGTGCCTCCGCCCGTTCCCGACGCAGTTTCTCCTTGTCCAGAAATCTGCACAGTGCGCCGATGTTCTTCCCGCTGAACACCCGAAACGCAGACTTTTGGTCTCCGTCCAAAGACTGTATTCATTCCCGTCAGCACCGCAATCACCAACCGGATCCCCGCTTACTTCTGGTGCACGGTCCGAAAACCGACTCAGTCCCATCCGTCGCGCAGCCGGAACACCAGTGGCAGTCAGGTGGTTCAATCTCGGGGCATTTCGTAGCAAATAATGTATCGCCTTTAGTGAGATCCGGTCGCAGTACGACAGATGCAGTCGTTCCAACGTGCGTGCGTGCTCTCCAAGGCAGTAGATCGCGTTGTCAGTCAACTTTGGTACCCGGACTAACACCAATCGGTGGAGATTTTCCAGCCCTGCCAACTCAAACACCGACATATCTGTCAACAGTCGACAGACTGTCCAACGTCAGCACACAGCCCACCCCCAGAATAGCGTGTCCTTACATGCAAGGTCCACCGATTTCAGTCCTAGACACGATCGCGCCAGCTTCACGATCGCAGCATCCGTCACCTGCCACACGTGTGCTAGCGTCACTGCACCCAACTGCACCCCAAGCTTGCAAATGTTCTCCACACTCCGGTCTGTCAGGTTCGTGCACCCGGCCAATGACAGCGTATGCAGCGACGGCGCGTGCACGAGCATCCCTTCAATCCCCTCGTCCGTGAGCTTCGTACAATAACTGAGATCCAGAACCCGCAGATCTACCGCAGTATGCCGTAGTATCAGCGGGGGCAGCCCGTCTAGCCATGTCGACGGCCGGTGTGGCAGTGGCTTGTCAAATCCTGTCGCCGGCTTGCCTCCCTTCTTGATTGGACTTGGAAGTGCCTTGTCTGTCAACAGTGGACAGCGTGCAAGCCTCAACATTCGGAGCTTGCGAGAGTACGTCCAGATGTCCCGAACCGACACCGCCGACAAGAGCGGCTCGTCGCATAGCTCCAATTCAACCAGCTTTGAAAACGTCTTCGCTATCGCAGAGACAGTAGGGTCTGTTAACACGACACCGCTCAGCTGTAACCACTCCAGCGGTGGTGCTTGCGACACCAGCTCGACGATGGCCACGTCCGAGACGTACTTGCACCCCGTCAAGTCCACTCCCTGAATGTTCGGGTTGTCCCTCGCTAACCGAACAATCGTCTTGTCTGATGTGTCCGGTACTCCAGAGAGTACGACAGACTCGAGGCGTCGACAGAACGTCATTTCTGGAGTGACCCATTCATCCTTGATTCCGCAGTTCGGGTCGCGTATCACTAGATGTTTGACCAGCCGTCGTTCTGTTTCAGTCTCAGGAAGACGGTCTATAAGCCGTTCCATATCTTCAAAGTCGGGTCGATCCATACTGTGGTTTGGTTGAAAGTTGGTGATACGACGTGGATGTTTTGTGGCCAAATCGAGTGATCAATACAGATTTAGTTCGTCCTGTAAGTAGCTATGCACGAATCTTGCCCGTCCCCAAGTAGAATGTCGAACCAATTTATTCGGCAATTTGCGGTGCCCATTTCCTTCGTCCCGTCACCAAATGACATCGACTAGCTCGAGCTCGTCGACTATAACCGCAGCAAAGCCCCAAGGCCCTTCACCAATTCGCCCTCCATCGAGTTCTCCGCGGCGCATCCCAGTCACACCCGCGGCTCTGAGATCAATTTTTGCTTCCTCTCGGACTCCTCATGAGGAAAGGTCCATTTCTCGAGTCGCTTTCTTCAGGTAGGTTTCCTGACCCTGACGCTCAGAAACTTGTGATGATCCGTTCCAGGTTTGCAGGGTTCTTGCTGAGCTGTGTTGGCATCAGTCTCGCTGCAGCAAGGGGCTGGGGGATCAAAAGCGGCACTGGTCTACTAGGAGTAGTCTGACGTTTCTCATAGTCTTGTAATCACCCCTGCTCGAGATAACCGAAGGACCAGTGACACGTCGTACTGCATTATAAAACGAGGAACTAATACTGGTCTGTCAAGTATATGTAGAGTCACTCCTCATCGTCCGACGATTCAGTACTATCTTTATCCTGGGTGCTCTCCGAACTCCCAACTTCAGCAACCGATGTTTGAAACGCAATGTTGGTACTAGCTAGGCCCGGATCGGGAAGCCCATCTTGATCATCCACGCTCGCGGCACTAGTGACCTTACGCCGTCGTGCAGATGAAGCAGGCGGTAAATGAGCCTTCTTGACGCGAAGAATATCCATAATCTCTATACAACTGGTGAATAATGCGACAGACTCGGTGGATCAACACCACGGACCCTGATGAGTCATTTCCTCGTATCCTTTGATGCTGCGCTTCATGGTCAACCATCTCCGTTGTAATGAATGTGCGCTCCACAAATTCCAGTCGGAATCAGGAAGCGTTTTCCAGTCGATTTCCGTGTCGTCCCGGACTTTGAGCGAATCGACTCTTCACAGCGATCGAAACGTAGTTTCATATGATACTAGCAAACACCTACTTGTGAACCAGGATGTAGGCATCCTGCGGGCTCCAGCGTGGCTTCTGCCCTTCATTTTTGACTGTCTTGCTGAGGGAATCCGTCCTACGAAGCTAGATAAGTGTGTCGGATTACCGGGGGAAGAGGGACACAACCATTTAATCCGACATTGCTGTCTTCCTCGTCGATTGCCCATTTTTTCACTGACGATTCCCCAGAAGACATCGTTATCAAAGTCTTTGCCTTGGTTAACAGTCATGTCCGTAACAATCTTTGTGAGTTCCTCCTCCTCTTCCTTGCTCCACGGACCGGTAACGCGGACTTCACGGTTTGCGATATGATTGCGATAACGATCTCGACAGTCTGACGACATCCGTCCTACAATCTCGCTGACCTTTTCCCATTGTTGACCAAGATCGGTGACAGCTCTGGTACGCCGAAACACTATGAGCGAATGCGGCGTTACTGTGGAAGAATGATTAGTGACGTACCGCCTCAGTAAGTTGTCCTCCTCCGGCAACCATTTGCCTTGTTGTTTCTTCGGGTGGAATGCCCTCCGAACATGGTGATAGACGGCGATGATCGGACGTTGCGGAATTGCGGCAGCTGCGACAGTCGTGAAGCAGAAAATTGGAACAGCGACTGGATGTGCGTACTTATTTCCGACCAAAAGGCGTTTTCCTTGCCCTTTTCGTTCTTCTGGAAGATAATCTCCAGAATCTGCTCGTCTGTGAGGCCTCTGGACTGAATTTGGTATATCAATGGCTATTCACAGGAAAGCTTAAAAACTACGCACTGCCTTGAATGCTTCCATCGCGTTTTTTAGTTGCTGCTCCTCTATCGCTGAAAATTTACCTTTCTTGTATACGAGACCTGGACAAACATTCGAAAATTGAGACCATCGTTGGTAAGAACTCGTTTACCTTGGGTCTTGACCAACTCGGCTAGTTTGCTCGCATTCATCCACTTGTTGGCAAGTATATGCGCATGTTCGGGATTGCTCTGCTCCGGTCCGGGGAGACTCATGTCCAACACGCGCTTATGTGATGATTTCGTTGACTTTGGTATAGAAGATAGAACTGGACCCGTGGACGTGGACGTGGAGGGTAAATCCACTTGGGGCTGGGGGCGAACGATCGTAGTTGCTGGAAGAGGGGGGAGAGGAGGGACAAATGCAGAAGGATTGTTGGCTGACGCATTAGCAGCAGCAGCATCGCCCAGCGACTTGAGTACGCTCGCGATCTTGGACACATCCATGTCTTGAAGTGCACGAATGATGTCGTCGTTGGACGCGAAGTGGAAGTCAGGGAGTGGACTACCTAGACCAGGGAAAATGGGATGACCTTGCGGAGGCGGCTGACCAAACTGAGAGGGATCGTGGAAGCCATAATGGACAGGGGGATAGTGGATGTAAGGGGAAGGTTGGTCTGGAAGGATTTGTTGATCCTGGAACGGGGAAGTGGCTTGGTAGGACACGATTTCCATAGGTTGTGCGTCTGAGGTCGCAGAAGCTGCAGCAACCACCGCATTCAGGAACGCGGCAGACGAGGCGTGTTGACTGTCTACCGAGACGTCCTGCTGGTTGATCTCGGCGGGGAGTAGGTGAGCCACCTCCTTGGCCTTCCCCTTGTCTTTCTTGGACGGCTCGTTCGAATCCTGGGATGCGGATGCTTGGTTGACTAGGGCGCTGCCTGGACCATCGGGAGAGGAGGTAGTTTTTCTGGTCTTCCTCTTCTTGTCGCGGCTGCCCAGATCTGCATCCTCTGCGCTGTCGTTGCGTGTGCGTTTCTTCTTGGACGTTCTGAGAGACTGGGACCGGATAAAAGGGTTGTTGGCTTCACCGACGGCGAGCTGAAGCGCGCGCTGTATGTCGGAGGTCAGGCTGGCCATGCAGGATATTTAGGGTGGGCCAACGACGAGGATGAGGGCAAGCTCAAAAAACAACATGTACTCAGGAGATCCCTTTCCCGAATAATTACCGAATAAAGAAGAACCGGGTCACACTCCGGTCACACCTCCGGTCACTCGTCCTCGTCGTCAAAGTACTGCTCTTCCTCTCTGTCGTCCTCCACGTCGTACTGCTCGCTCCAGTCCGCTAACTCGTAGTCCGCTCCCTGCAGACATTCATCATTGTCTACCACTGTCCGTTCACAACACTCACCTCCAGCATACCATAAATGAATAGCTCCTTTATCCGTCTCTCAAACATCGCCCGCTCTTCTTCTGGTGATTCCTCTCCTTGGTCGCTCAACTCGCTTTCACTATCCTCCTCTTCGGGCACAAATTCCTCACTCGCTCGTTGGCGTCTGACTTGACGTGTTCTTTCGGCTTCTCTCTCCTCTTCGTAATCGGCTAATAGTGACCCAAGCTTTCCCACTTGTTGTGCACCACCTCCTAAGAACCCTTTTTCTGCCCACTCTCTTTCCTCCTGGGCTGCTTCCTGTCCATGACGCCCCTGACCAGACCAGAGATGCGGCCACCGATTGCTTGCTTCTGCAAATGCCAGGTGCTTTGGCTTCGTTTCCGTGTATGCGAGTCTCCGGTTTCTTATCCCTGCTATCACACTCCGCTGCTTCGGTGTCGTAACGGATGAAAAGCCAACAATCAAATGTGGTGGTAGCACGCGTAGATGTTTTTGTAGAAACTCGATGGGCGATGAGCTTGGCCGTGGTTCGTATTCAGGTGGAAGGCCAATGTACGACAGTATCGCAGAATCTCGAAAGTCGTGCTCGTCCATGTCGAAGCCTTCAATGAAAGTCTAACAAGTACAAACAAGCCTTTTGAACCTCTACTGGCTTCGTTATGCATTTGACCATGGCTTATGTCTCGACTTTAAGTGTCTTTTCATGTCGGTGGGACTGGTGCCGTTCCACCTTCCCTAGTATCGACGCTCTCGATGCTCACGTTAAACATGAACACATCTGGCCGATGAAACCCATGCGCAAGGCAGAGATTACAATCATGAGAAGAATGGACCTGCAGAGTCTTCATAGCTCGCCAAACACAGATTCAAGTATCATCCCAACAGGTATTTCGTCCCACCCACCTAGTCAGGGCCCTAGACTAATTAAACTCCAGGACTAATTGCTGGTACATCGCGGAGTAAGACACCACCACTGGGCGTGCCACCCACGTCGAGCCCAAAAATACGCAAGCGTCCAGAAAACGAGGAGTTTGATACATTTACACAGCTGTCTTCTCCTCCTCAAACCCATTCTCCCAGCAGGCTGCCGGCTTCACCAGCCCTTGAAGGTTTGATGAGGCAAGATGGGCATTCAGGACTCTCCGCGGCTGTCGAGATGTTTGAGCGAACACACGGTCGCAGGGCAAACCAGCGTCTTCGTTTACCTTCCCGCCAACACTCCCCAACGCATCGTCCCCTTTCACAGTCTTCTGTCTCCTCGCAAGAGGTAGTCGAACAGCAGCTCACGCAAGAAGACGACGTGGTCTCTCAGTCTCTACTTCCATCCGAGCTGCCAACTGAGAATGAACTCGTCGACACCGAACTCAGATGGCCTACAGACGATGAATCGGATGTGCTCGCCACCGCAGAGATCCGGGACTCGCAGCAGCTTGTGTCTAATCAAAAATGTCGTCTAGGTGATTCCCCCAATTCAGCCAGAGGCCAAAATTTCCGCTGTGGATCCTTGAATGTGTCTCTCGACGTAAGCATCTACAGTGCCAGCCCTCCCATCAGTTCCCAGGCTGTTCAAAGCCAACCATTCGTCCTACAGACGCAAGCACCCTATTCCAGCCAGGCTACGGGCTGGAGCCAGACTTAGTGATTCGCCTGTTATGGAGCTCGGCCGTAGTAGCGGTGGATTATTTGGATCAAATGTCGGATGTCGTACAGTCGGGCGCCTTATAACTTGTAGTTGTTGGCCGTCCTATTATAGACACTGGGCAATGTGTTATTCACAGTCTCACAATGGACGCGACGACGCTGGGAGAACAGCCGGGCAAAGAGAAGAATTCTACAGTCAAAGGAGATGTACTGCTCATCGTCTTCATTCACGGGTGCGAACCTCATGACACAGACGGAATGAAGCATTCAAGCTCACTAGAACTTATAGGTTCAAAGGAACGGAATCGACTTTCGAGAGCTTTCCCTCGAGACTTCAGCACGTCTTATCAGAAAGTGAGGGTAACCTTCCCGTCGAGTGCGTTGTCTTTCCTGCCTATGAGGTCAATGTCTATCACATCGCCGTCATGGAGATATTGACTTTGTAAATCAGACCAAAGGGGACCTGGTTGGTATTTCCACCCCAGATCACCGTGAAATGGATCATACCACTTTCCTCTCCAGAACGCAGCCGTCGTGCGGTTCGCAGATTGGCTCACGACGCTGACCGTCCAGAAAGAAGTCGCCAATGGCGGTGGCGCCGGAAGAGTGAAGATCGTACTATGCGGACATAGGTGAGCCAGCTCGCCTGGAGGTCGACAACGTGATTTGTCCAACTGGGAGGTGTCCTCAGCATGGGCGGGCTGCTCGCATCCGATACCTTGCTGGAGTTCATCAAATCAAGGCCTGATCAGAACGCGCCGTTGTGGCCCAGCATCATAGCCTGCGTCGCGTTCGACACTCCAGTCAGTCACGTTACAGAACTTCGTTTGTTGTGGATGAACTCGTTTTTAGTACCTTGGCATGCATCCATTCGTGTTCAAGAATAGCGCTACTCGTGCTGTAGAGTATGCGAATGCAGCTCGGGGTATAGCCACCGACATGTACTCGCTCTTCAAAGGAACCGAGCGTCCGACTGCCACACCTAATCCTGCCCTGCTTCAAATCACAGCGGGAACGTCGGAGACCCCGTCAGCGTCAGCATGGACCAAATGGGCACCGGCAGCGTTTGCCATCGGGGGTGCCGTCGTTGCAGGCGCAACTGCAGGAGCTGCATACATGCGACGGGACGATATCACATCTGGATATACCTGGGCTTCCGATCACATGAAGTTCATCGGCAATTTATGGGATGAGAAAGCCATGCGCGAGCGACTGGAGAACCTCCTCGCTGCACACGCAGATCATGGAATAGTCTTCAAGACGTGAGTACGGGACTCGAGGTCACGCAATGTCACTGGCTGATCCTTTTCCTAGGTTTTATGTGTTTTTACCAGCATCCCCTCCTACCCATCCAGGACCACGAACGTTTGTGGTGTTACCCTCCCGTTCATCACCCGCCTTCGCCCACTATTTTCCTTCATCAAACTGCGTTGCTAAAGACGAAGTTCAAGCACACATGGGAATGTTCAAGGCAGGGGACAATGATGGGTATTACCGACTAGGGTTGCAAACGGCTCAAGTCATCCGCGAAGCGCTCGAAACGAGCAGAACACAAAGTACGCACGCACAGGGGATTCCCAGACGTGATCCTGCAGGGGATGGTAAGTAGGGAAATAGTGAAGCACTGTTATTTTAATATTTCAGTCATATTTTACTGTGTGCGCTATCATTGTTTGAATGATAATTGCATTGCGTATGCGTCTTCACCATCAGCATCTTGAGAGCATCTCAGCTCCCCCGCAACGAGGTAGAGAGCAACAGACGCACAATATTTTTCTTCGATACTTTTAACCGTGAAACCCAACGTGTCGCGGTAGAGGCTTAGAGCTGCACGGTTCGATTTTCGAACATGAAGAGACACGTAAGCGGCATTGTAGTTCGTTGCCATGGCCTCCTCTACAGACACGAGAGTCAGGTCCCGCAAGCGATATTCTAACAGAGATGGACCTACGAGACTGCAACATTAGCTTTTTGGCTAGTCCCAATCGTCGGTACGACCGCAGGACGGATATCGAGGTGACATGACCGTGGGGAGGTCCAGAGGGTGGTGAACCATCCTGAGGCTCTTCAGTTTCTTCCCTGTGGATGGAAGTAAGAGGCGTGAATACATCGTGACCAATGGCAAATGTACATCTTTGCCAGGATATACCCGACTATCCGTCCTTTGTGATCTTCTGCAACATACGACAGTGATGGCCATGTCATGGCATGATACAAGTCTGCAGGGGTGAAGGTACGCTTGTATGCAGAAAAACAGCGATATCAACGTACAGTACTTCATTGTGTAGTTTTCTGGTAGGTTGTGCAGATTGCATGCTTGCATTCCCTGGAGATCCGCTATCTAGCTAGTCGTGAGTGGTGCCGAAACCCGAATTCCTCGATGCGCACCCTCGCAGAGCGAACGTTCATGGTTGACTCGAAGGTATCCTCAAGTGTAAACTTGGGGAGAATCAGTGAACGAGAAAACTTGAAGACTCTGATATGCTAGTATTCACAGTGTGCGATAAGTGAGAGACAAAAGTCACACTACACCCTAAAAGGACATAAGGATATGGTTGGTGACTACATTGGGACATGAATACAACCACTAGTTGGAACAACAGCGACATAAACAAAAAAGAAAGAAAATACTTGATAGTCCCAATGCTTTGTAACTGACAAGTGGAAGGGGACAAGAACAATACTTGGGTAAACCCGTGATGCAATACAAGTATCCAAACATCGACCCACGCTATCTATGACCTTGGCCATTGACCTGCATGCCCATTGGTGTTCCCGTCGTGGACCGTGCTGTTCGATGCGGACCCACGTCCGAATAGGAAAGTCGTTGCATAGTGCTCCGCGGCGTTGATCGTACTTCGCAGACTCCTCTTCACACTCCTTCCTCTTGCTTCCGGCTCGCGAGGGTCTGCATCGGGAGTGGGTGGTGCAGTATGGTACGTCTCTGCAGAGATAGGTTGCATTGTCGTCGGGGATGGAGATTCGCGGTGGGGCCATGGAACAGAAGGTTCTGTTATAGTGGGAGAGTCTGACACCAGTGTCCCTCGCTCTTGATATATATCCAAGGAGATCCCTGCCGAGTGCATAACTTGAGTGATGCCTTGTGAGGCAGGGGCAATTGTGCCGTGAAGCGAAGCGGCGGACGGAAAAGCATGTCTGGGCACAGGATTCACGTGTCCTGAATGCCCGACAGTACCCCTGCCGTGTCCAATCTCAGCGTAGACATAGTCTGGTGTCATTGCTTCGGTGTTCCTTGATGCAGAGGATAGGTCGTGATATGTCCGGAAGAAAGCAGCGCCGTTCGACTGCGTCGTTCCGGTGCTACGGTTGGAACCAATGTCACTTGGTGTTGGGGAGGTGGATACCTCAATCACTGGCTGATGACCAAATCCCCGTGAGCGTCGCTGCGTTCCGTCAGAAGGACCTGCGACATCCTGAGCCACAGACTGGGATGGCGCTGGCAGGGCAGCGGTCGGACCACCAAACGGAGGAGGGATTTGGCCAGGCTGCAATGTCACATTGTGTTGTATGGGTACTTCGAGTGCGTGCGACGTCGAGTTAATAGTCGGTTGGATTGGTTGAATGACTTGAATGATGGGAGGATCCGCGCTACGGTAGCGGAAAGGTCCATCATGCATAAAATCTTCGTCGACGTCGATATCGGCTTCGTTGCCCATCTCCATCTCGACGTCTTGGGGTACCTCGTTGAAACCCTCGTCGAAGTCATCGTCATACTCCGTCTCTTCATCATCCCCGTTCATGTCTTCCGTGATGGTATTGAACAGATCTGTCAAGAAAGATCTGAGCTTTGAGACGCCATTTCCGGAGTACACGCAGAAAGCCAGACGCTGGCTCATGTTAAATTCCTATGCTCGATATGAGAGACAACAAAACTTGAATTCCGTTGCCAACGCACCTGCGGAGGTTGTCTACAAAATTGCTGCAACTCCGGTTTACGAAAAGAGGGTATTCCAGTCAAGCTCAGGTGCGTAAGCTTATGGAGTTTTTGAAGGAGGAAATGAATTGCCATCACGGAAATTTGGTCGCAGTACGAGAGATGAATGCGCTCCAGAGTGCTGTACCGCTCCGCAAGCGCATAGATTGCCTCGTCGGTCAAGTTACTGACTCGCACGAGACCGATGCGGCGAAGCTTGGGTAAACTAGCCAACTCGAATACGGACATGTCAGTGAGGAGCGTGCAATCTAAGAGTAAGATGAGTGCTAGACACATCGAAAGGGATCGTGTGACCTACTTGCGAAGTCCACATATCGCAACCGTGTGCAACACCTTGCAAGCGATTTGATGGATCTGTCAGTGATGTTTGCGGCGTGACCGAGGTGGAGGTAATGCAAATGTTTGCCGAGAAGGCAAACGTTCTCGACCGTGCGATCGGTGAGTTGCGTACACTTGGACAAGACGAGATTTCTGATCTTTGGTGCGTGTGATATAATGCCGTCAACGGCGTCGTCGGTGATGAGTGAACAGGAAGTAAGGTCGAGCATGCGAAGGTGGTCCAAAGGTTTGGAGAGTACAAGAGGGGGAAGTTCTTCGGAATATCTAGGAGGTGGGAAAGGATTGTTGGTGCGAGGAATGTTGTCATTCCGGAGGGGCGCAGGGAAAGCTGCGTCCGTGAGTTCTGTGCATTGGGAGAGTCTCATCTCCCGCATATGGGTTGAATAGGTCCAAAGATCGCGGACGGATACGTCTGTGATGTGCTTGCAGTTGTTGAGGTCGATCTCGAGGAGGAGAGGACAAGACTTTGCGAGGGCAGAGACGGGGGCGTCTGTGACATGCTCGAGGCCACTGAGCTTGACGCGACGGAGAAGAGGACAGTTTGCGGCGAGAGCGAGGACACCAAGATCGGAGACATTTTTGCAACCGCTGAGGTTGATGCCCTGAAGACGCTTTGAGGCGGCGGCTAGACCGGCGATGACGGTGTCGGATGTTTTGATAACGCCCGTGAGGTCGATTGCGACCAAATTTGGTAAGCAAGGGAGGACACGCGAGAGGGCGTCATCGGAGATGGCATGACAGTTGACAAGGGTGAGACGTTCGAGCCGATCGCACTGGGCGAGACGGCAGAAGAGGGCGTCGGTGAGGTCAGCGCCTAAGAAGAGGAAGTTGAGACGACGGATGAAACGGGCGTATGTGAATGTCTGGTCTGCGCGGGTGAGGACCCGCATCATCTTGACGAGGGTGGAGAGACGGGTGAAGCTGGGCCTATGCCAAAGCAGCTCTGCGGAGCACTCGCACCAGGATCGAGAGACGAGAAGGGCATGATATAGATCACGCTGGGAGTGGATATGTTTGAGGATGTGAATGAGGACTTCGGGGGGGAGATGTGACATGGGGGAATGGGAGGAGGGGGGCAGCCCGAGGTCGGGGTGGTGGTGACGCGAGGCCCATTGTGCGGGTGAGACGACGGCGGAGAGGGAGCGGGAAAATATTGTTGATTTAGCTGGATCGTCGTCGTCGTTGTCGGAGAGGGACGTCGTCGACTGCGCTGGGGACGTGTGTCGGTAGACGAGTCTCGATGGCCTCATGACGGACGGACGGGATTGAGTCTGCTCTCAACTTGGGCGTATTACTGCCACCATCCCCGTGAGAATATCTTGCTCGATATGGCTCACCAACTGCCTCCACCTGGCCCCGTCCACTACGCCGCCCGTCGTGCCCGCTGGCTCGCGTCCCCCGACTCTCCCCCTCCCCTCCGCACCCCCCCATCACATGCCCGTCTCCAGCGTCTTCTGAATCACCCCGATCCACACAGCGACCCCGTCTGGAATCGCGGCATCGACCAGGTCTGGAAAGGTCTCATCAAAGGAAACAGGCTCAAGCATCGTTTGCCCATGAGCCTCGTGGTATGTACACCAGTCTTATCGCCTCTCTCCCCCCGCAATCCGTCCCCCAGATAAAGATCATCCACGCCGCCTGGCGTCGAGACCCAGAAACCTGGCCTGAGGGGGCAGTAGTCCCGGACTCGGACGAGTCTCGCACCGTCACATCCGCCACCAGCCCCGTGCTGCCTGGCCATGCGCCGGACAACCCGTCTACCGAGCCACCTTAGTTTGGTATCCTCTCCCTGCACTCTGTAGCTGAATCGCTATGCTCGTACACCGACCGACCACGTGCATCGTCTACATCTTCTTTCCCCCCTGACTGTATGTGTATTATCACTGATAATATCGTTACATGCCATGTAGAACCTCATGCGAGCTTGTATGCGCGTAGACGGCGGCGAGTAGCACCGAAATGAGTTTTTATGCGGTCATGTTCGTGATGGAGGTGATACCTTGTGTCAGGTAGTCAGCACGAGTCTCTGTCATTGATCACTCCAGCCTACCAAGATTACACCGTCTCCTCTGACGAAAAGCATCTCCATCTTTCTCTTTGCAACCTTTTCGGGCTATCAACACCATCCACGCCACCTAGCATTTCCACCCACCTTTACAGAGCCTTGACCCTCAAGGTTTCCGTCGACAGGATCCACGATCATGATCGTCTCTTCGACATCACTGAGAATGAGATTCATGTGTCCATCATATGCCTGTCCTCAACGATCAAGCCCGACACATGCAGAAAGAAGGAGTGACACACATGTAGAATCCCTGTCAGTTCGCGATCGCCGCGTAGCTTTACGAATACCCGCTCGCTGAGCGATAGTCGTATGAGATCAAAGGGCTCTTGTATGCCTGTCGTTGAGGGATCCATGCAACAGTTTATGGGTCTCATTAGTCAGCACACGTGTCATTTTTACGACTCTGTCCTCGACATCCACCTGACCTGCGCGATGCCGGTAAGATGCTCCATCATGCTCGTTAAACGTGCTTACGCTCCAGCGTAGAAACATTACTGCGACTATTGTGATGTATTTCTAACCCACGACTCGGCCTCAGGTATGCTCCCGTGCCATGGCACTCATCACACCTCTGATTGTATGTTAGTCCGCAAAGCTCATAACAGCGGTCGCAACCATCTCGCCAATGTCCGAGACTACTATGCATGTCAGTCCGTCCGTCATTTCCTAATGAGCTCTCTCTAACATCCTGTTTCAGCACTCGGGCACGACAAGGCTCAAAGCATCATCGACCAGATCACAGCAGCTTACGAGACTGGAGGTGGTCCTCCTCCGGGAGGCTTTGGTTTTGGTCCTCAGCACCTAGTAGCGCCGCCCGCTTTCGGTCCACCGCCCGTTGGCTTTGGCGGCCCTCCACCTGCCCCGTTCCGTGCGTAGTTTTTCATTACTTTGACTTGTTCTGACAAGCTCCTTCGCAGCTCGTCCACCATTCCCTCCCGGGGTCATGCCACCCCCAGGAGCCATGGGTGTGCCTCCTGGCGGTCCTCCTCCATTCCCTCCAGGCTCCATGCCTCCCCCAGGCTCCTTCCCTGGTGGTATGTTCTCGAACTTTCCCCTCTGAATTGTTACTTATTGATCATCCCTCAGGTGCGCCACCGTTCCCCCCCAATGGCCCTCCCGGTTCAACTGGCAACATCCCTTCTTTCCCTCCCGGTGGTAACTTTGGACCTCCTCCGCCTGGAGGTGGACCTGCACAGGCTGGACCGCCCAGCGCAAGCAGTGGGGCTCCGAATGCCGGCCCTGGTGGTATGCACCCTGATAGAATACGGATGATGACTGGTGGAAGGTGACAGTCTCGATACTCCAGTGTACGTGTGTATAATATATTCACACTCGGTACCACATGTTTCAAAAAGTGTTGAATGGAGACAATCCACTTTGTCAGATTTACATTGCATGTACAATTACAGTGATGCGTAACCTGACACTCCATCTTGTGCGAGAACACCAAGTTCAGCTCAGCCTGTGTGCAGACTTTGAGTTAACGTGACGAAGACGATCAGCAGCAAATGCTTTGCTCATGGCAATGCATGCTTTACTCGACACTTCCACACAGAATGGTTCGAGCTGACCATCCTCAATCATCTGACGAAGGTCATTCTCCGAGTACTTCCCATTGCACCGCTTCCTAAGCCGTGTAATAAAAATTTTCTTTCCCTGAAAAGCATTACAGGTAATGTTCGAGGTGGTAATACTGTAACATGAACCATACCTTATCACTTGTTGATTGCCAGATGGGCATTTGAGGAATAAGCGTCCATATGTGAGCACCAATGTAACACCACAAAGTTTGGCCTGCCTTGACCTGAGTATGACGTCAGAAGGATTGCAGAGTTGAAGACATGATGACATACTTTCTTGGAGGAAAGGGTGAAGGTATGAAAGATGTTGTTACCCGGAATAGTTGTTTGGATGTACCTTGCCGTATCCTGGTTGTCTGCAGGTGATCCCCAGTCAAACAAAACCGATGTCGAGGGGCCATCCATTGCAACTGGCTCATGAATGAAAGCCATATCGTGTATGATCTGGATGCGGAGGCAAAGATCATCCATCTGTACAAGGCTGAGCCGTCGTCAATTGAACAATCTACTAGCTTTCTGTAAGCCATTGTTCAGTTCACCTTTCTAGTGAGCATAACTGGAAAGAAGTCAATTTCACCATCCAATAGTATGGTCTCAACTGGTGATCAAACACATACCATATCCTCGTCAAGGGCCAACCCTTTTCCAAGGTTTGCCCAAGGTATTGGACATACGACTTCTGCACTCTTGGGTGTGCGCGTCGTTGACATGCGCCAGCCAACATCCAGGTTTAAAGCCGTCCTGGGTGTGCTGAGCGGTTTGTAAGGCTCGCTCGGAGGTGTTGCATACCCTTCACTAGCGGAGATACATTCCAGTCTGGGTGAGTGGCCGAGACTCGGCAAGATCCCATCATCTGGCTGGATAAGTTCAAATCAGAAAGTAATCGCCAAGTGTGTTTTGGGTATGCTACTTTACCCCCAGTTCCTCCAGGAGCCCGAGCATAACACGGCGAACAAGCTTTAGTTTGCGTTCAGCGTTACTCTGCCTGTTGCTTCGTACAACCTGGTGGTCTTCTATACTCGGCTTCGCTTCCAGCTCTGCGACGCGAGCTTTCCATATTGTGACCTCGTTGGTCGACTCAACGACTACATCGCTGAACTCCTCACCGATATGGGCAAGCCTTGCAGCTATCTGCGCCAACTAATGCGAGATTAACCCATTAACAAACGCAGTCGAACCGATGGAATAGGACGTACCTCGTCGAGGCCAGCTCGCATCCTGGTTCGGGGCGAGCGCGTTTCAGCGACAATGTGCATCGTGCTGTCCGACATCGCTCTGTATGATTGAATGAGATGTAGCGGATCCGAGTTTGACAACAGCTACTGGAGCTGGACGGCCACAAAAGGGCAACGATGGAGTTCTGACGTGGGGAATGGTGTCGTAGGTTCATCGCGGTCCTTAGTGTCCCCTTTCTTTTTTTTTGGTTAGTATGTAAAAAGTTCGAGCATCGTGTTGCGTAACGAAATTATCTCACCTCGTTTTCCGACTGCCTCGTCAAGCCAGCTTCTATAAATCATTCGACACGCCACCGCCTCCTTTCCCTTATCGATGAACTTGGGAAAACAAACCATGGCAGAACTGTCCAAACGGGCTCACATGTCAGCGAGAGTACCAATCGTTGACATTCACACTCATGTCTACCTTCCGCGGTATGCTGAGGAGTTACGTGCTCGTTCTTCAGCACCTCGCATGTACAGCCGAACAAGTGCAGACGGCCGACCGGAAGAGCGGCTGTTGATCCTAGACGGTGAGCCTGGAGTCGGCCGCCCTGTGGGACCTCAGGTGGGTGGTCAAGATTCGATTGATATTCCATATTGATCTGCGGTGCTCTGAAAGTACTGGGAACGAGACCAAAAATTGTTGTTTATGAAACGACACGACATCGATATCTCCTTCGTCAGGTTCTTGATCGTTGTATCTTCCGGGGTCTTCGCGCTCCTAACATCCCTTTGTGGACAGCTCAGCGAATCCGTGGCTTGATTTCTTACCCCCAGAACGTGCATATGTTCTTGCGCAAGAATTGAACAACCAGCTGGAGAAATACTGCTCCACATCGCCTGAGGCGGAAGGCTTCCCAGGGCTCAAGTCGATATACGGTTTTGGACTGCTTCCCCTTGTCCCTGGCGTTTCCGTATCATCCGTGCTTGAGATCATCAAGCAGATCAACACATTGCCTCATATATCGGGTATCATCATGGGTACGAGGGGTGTGGGCAATGGCCTGGACGATGAGATACTCGAGCCCGTATGGGAAACTCTCCAGCAAACAAATCTAGTTGTCTTCATTCACCCCCACTATGGGGTCGATTCCAAGTCCTTCGGAGACAAGGTGAACGGTCATGTTCTTCCTTTGGCTTTGGGATTTCCGTTCGAAACCACAATTGTAAGCTGGGTCACTTGTCTGGAAATCCCCCTTAAGAAATATCCCAGGCGATAACCCGGCTTATCTTGGCTGGTGTCTTGGACCGCTACCCGAACCTTCGTCTGCTCTTGGCCCACTCGGGTGGCGCTCTCCCTCAATTATCCTCTCGTCTTGCCTCATGTATCGCACACGATCCTATAGTCGCAAAACGGCTGAAGCACGATGCAAGGTACTATCTCGGCAGACTTTACTTCGACGCAGTTGCGTATGGGCCGGAGGAACTAGGTTTTGTGAGCGACGTCATCGGACGAGCGGAAGCGTACAGCACTACAGGTGGAGAGTACAATGCGGAAGTTGGAAGTACAAGGTTGTTATTCGGCACTGACCATCCGTTCTTCCCACCCCTTGAAGCCAGTCAGAAGTGGCAAAGTGTTGAAGACAATCTAAAGGCCATGCGGAGTGTACGGACATGGGAGGATTCCGCACGTGCCAACGTCCTTGGGCTGAACGCATTGAAATTGTTCAACCTGGAGTGTTGATATATCTATCATATTTGTCCTTCATTCCGGCACCTGTATCTTCAAACTGAAATCTATGTGCTGCACGGACTGATGGACAGCGCTCGTGCTCAATATATCGATCTCTGGAAGACAGTATAAGCAGAATCGGGATGTAAGTGCCCAGCCCACGTACCATTGATTGTATGTTCTTGCAAGTTACTTTCCGTGATGCTTCCGCTCGATTCGAACAAAAATTTGCGTTTACCCGCCCATTTCTCTTTCAACTTACGTGCGACGCTCACGAGTTCATCCCCTTCCATGTTATCGAGCATAACTATGTCGGCGCCAGCGTCAATCGCTTCGTTGGCCTCTGCTTCTGAACAGACTTCCACCTCGAGAAGTGTACTGAATCCTCCAACAGAACGTGCTCGCTGGATTGCAGCTGTGATGGAACCTAGAGCATATTTCAGACGGAACCTGACAGAACACCACGAAAAAGATGACTTGCCAGTAGACCAGATATGATTATCCTTAAGCATGATCATACTAGACAAATCATGTCGGTGGGAGTCGATCCCGCCGACGATCATGCCATATTTCTCGACTAGTCGGAAACCTTCAAAAAGGGCGATGTGAATACAGAGAAAGTTTTCAAGGACCAGTAGAATTACCCGGTGTCGTCTTTCGCGTGCCAGCGATGATTCCTTCGTACCCATATTTCCTAGCCAGATCTTTGATGCGCTTCGACCTGCCAACCACAAGAATCAGGGATGTTCTTGATCTGACCAGGTTCAATACTTACTTGGTTGCGATTCCGCTGCATCTTGCGAGAAGGTTGAGTGCGACTCTCTCGCCCAGAAGGAGATGACGAGCTTTCCCTCTCACAGTTGCGACATGCTTGACGGGTTCGAACGTCTCCCCTTCTTGCATATGCCATTCTACCCTGTGGGACTTGATGGTGATTGCCGAGTAAACGAGATATGAGAGTTACGTACTGGCATTCGAGTTGGTGGAAGATTTCGGTGAAAAAGGGGACACCAGCGAGCACGGCGGTTTGCTTTCCCTTTCCGAAGAGGAATGCTTCCCGCGCAGCCTCCCCAACCACATATCCTGCGTAGTCAAAAGACGGGGTGTCCTCTGCGAGCCAGCCGTTGATTTGTGATGTCCAACTGGGCGGTAACAAATGCGAGAAGTGATGCATATCAGTAAGAGGCTGAGTAAGTCTTCACACCGTTGGGTAATCCTGCCTCCTACAACTTCGGATATCATGGGCCCCTGAGGCCTGGATCGTCTCGATTGCCAAAACAAGAAATAAAGATTTAACCCAAGGAGTATAGGTCTGGTGCTGCGTAAACTAGATGCCCAAAAGTATCCACTGGAAGAATAACTGCTATCGAGGGAAAGCAAAGAATGAACAAGCACAATGTTCATATAGATGATTAGGATCAGAAAAGGGTAGTAATAAGGGCTGTTAGTGCAGCAACTGCAGTGAGCAAGCTAGCCTGAGCGTCTGCACCGAGTGACGCAGCGCTGGTCCCAGTGGGTGTAGTACTGGTGTCTGAACTAGAGACACCAGGAGTGGACTGAGTGGTTGTGGTGGCCGTTCTACATAACGACTTTGGGTAAGGTATAGAATATCGAGATACAGCTCAAATGCTCACAGGGTTGACACAGAAGACGTCGTAGACCCGTTGGAAGAAACTGCGGTAATGTTGAACTCGCTAGACTGAGCAAGTAAACTGTCGAGGTGTGTTGCATCTTGAGCAAGGTTGACACGGAAACCAGAACCCGAAGGCCAGCCTCCACTAGGTGGGCTGCACATAGTGATGCCAAGTGTTCCGTCGATAACAGCATCCAGAACTTGATTGCTGGCGGCATTCTATTGATGGACACGTCTAGGAAGCACGAAGGAAGATGAACACACGGTAACTCACCACGTTCGTCAGGACTACTGTGAAGCTAAGGGGATCGGTGTCGACACGCTCCCACATGAGATAGTTGGGACCGGTGGTATTCCAACCTTGGCTCCCGCCAGGATAGGTGACGCTGTATGCAAACGCCAACGGAACAGCCAAGAGGACACTGGCGAGGACACGCATGCTGACTAGAGAGGTGCAGGTGGAAAAAAAAAAAAGGCAGACGAAAGGCCCAAGTGTAGTGTGGTCATAAATTGCCGCTTGGCAAACACTGCCAATGTGCGCAGTGCTCACACCTGGAGCAAGCGATTTGGCTCCGCTTCCCACGGGACCTAAGGATGCATTATTTCATGGTCTCGATGTACCGACTGACAGATACTCACGGTCATCTTCCTCTATTGATGAGTCCATATCGGACATGTCGATATACAAATCATCTCTGCTTATATCGAAAGACAGACCACCCATCGGATCCGTCGGCGTGCCGCAAACCCGCGCATGCGGTCAAGCACTAGCCAATGTGGCCTCGGCATCAGCCCAAAGGTCTCTTTGACCCCAATACCCTGCAACCGCAGTGAAAACCATCCAGCAGGACGCACCCGACATATGCGTCGTGTTTTCTACGAGCACAGGACTTGAAGCTCCTTCAAGCTCTGCATTGTTCCTTGCGTGCTTGTCTCTGTACCTTTGAACGAGCCCGAGGCAGGCACGGGCAAGATTGCGCAGGAGATTCATCTCGTCAGCAGACAATTGATCCTCTACTTTGGTGAGAAGCGCAAAAATCCATCTCCCGTGGCTGATTGAGATAGTCGTCAGTGGGTCGCTGGAATTCTGCAGATGAACGTTTATCCAGTGTGTAAAGTACATCAGCAGGTGGATTGACATTCGCTGTGCCGAAGAATTAGCGAAGAAAACTGGATTAAAGAGCAGATACCATACATGATCAATACCCCGTAAATGACTCGGCGTAACCTCGGGAGGTGAAAGTTGCCCAATGTACTCTTCTTGAGCCCCTTCTGATGATATCGAGAGGTCAATTGCGAATGGCACAGCATTCGTTGATTCCGCGGTTCGAAAAAGGTCAAGGGAGTTCGTCTCCCGTAGAACATTCCGTGGCAAGCCATAAAGGCGGGCGACCTGAAGATGGTAAGATTCTTCTGTTGGCAGGCTCGTCGCATCTCCAGGGAGTGCAGCATCACTGGGATCAGAAAATGCCCGCATGCTGCACGATGTGCTGAGTTTCTTCCGTGCAGATCGGTCTCTCGGACTCCACGCTGACTCGGGATGGCCAGTAAGGAATTTCCACCATGCATCCCTATCTTTCTTCTCTGGGATTACCCTGCGTCTTGAACCTGAATGATCACGGTCAACATGGATTGTTGCCTGGGCCAGGTTCTATGCCATATGAGTACAAGTATTGTGTCAACCTAGAGACATGTATACCTTTCTTAGGTTGGAGAAATGTGTTTGATACGCGCTCCTCCACTCCTCACAGGGAAGGACATTGGTGGGCAAGGGTGTAAACGTATGCGCAACTGTCGTCTCAGACACCTCATATGGGTTTCGCGCTCTGGTAATGTGAGGTAATTGACGTGCGTCTCGTCTACGGGCTTAGTGAACGCAAGTAGAAACCACGGTGAAATCGAGATAGTACCTGACCAGGAACAAGTATTGCATGCCATCCTGAGGTTCTTGGTCAAAGTCGTACGGGAGGTTCGCGACAGGGAGGGTTTGCCTTCCCGGGGTTATTTCATCTGAATCGGAGTCGCTCAATTCATCCCTTTTCCGCTTGTTCACCATGGCGTCGGGAGGAAGGAACAGGGACTCCTGTCGGAGTGACGGCGTGAGAAAACGCGCCTTGGTACATCTATTGACAGTACCCCCAATGGTCGCCGAAGATGACATCGACATGGAGAGTCTGCAGGCTCAGATTGACATGTCCATGTCTTTTGCACATAATCTAGTCACGTCTTGGATAAAACCTACTCACCTTGCACAACTTAGGTCCAGTGGTATGAATGCAACACAGGTACTCGAGGAAGAACTACGCCGGCCTCCAAGGTACTCGACGGTGTTGTGTGTTACGGACTTACGAATAAAAATTGTACAGATTGGGTGTTGGTGCATCTATTCCTACAGGACAACCACTAGCTCATGAGGCCTCCAAACTCAAGCATAGACTGGGGAAGAACGGAGCAAAAAACGAAGGTGCCGTGAAATCGCAACCGCAAGATTCCTCGAAATCAGACGACGAGGAGCATAAAGGGAGACCAGCTAAGCGGAAACCGAAGGTGGACCCTTTTGGACATGAAGGCAGCAAGAAGAAAATAAAATTTGACTCGGAAGCCACTCGATACCCCTCTGTTGAGAATGTCTCTAAATACTTGGTTCCCCCGCTAAAGGATTCAACTTTAGGGGAACATCAAAAGCACAGTCAGGGCTTCCATCTTACCATTCATTCATTAATAGTAATTGAACCCCACCAGATTCATCTTCCAGGAAAGAAAAACAACCGATTGGGCCGGACGGTCAGTGGTCCCGGTCAGCGATGTTGGTCCCCTCACCGCTTGTAAAATTGCCCGTCCGGACTACGTTTTCCCCGAGTCCAACTACACCTACTGTCCCCTCACTTTCGGAACCGTCCCGAGAAACGTCTGGTGCGCTTAGAATGTTCTACTTGTTACCCACATATTTACCTCATTCTCTGGATCCTGCAAACTCCGGTTTCGGGAAAAAATAATAACTCCAGGATCCAGTCGAGTCCACACTAATTCCATGCTTATACCTGATAAAGCTAAGCCGCTTGGCACCCCATTGCTAAACCTCGACGGCCCACCGGAACTCACAGATAAGCCCGGTAATACCAGCGAATTGAACTATTCCAGAAGAAGGCGGAAAAGGCGTAAGAAGAAGAAAACTCGAACGATTACCGGCACGGCAGACAACTCACATTGAGCATGTACGTAGGGATTCCAAACTGCTTTTAGTCTTACCTCATCTCATCTCTACGATTCATCAGCACGTTGCTATCCGGGTACCGTGGCTCCTGCTATGTACGTTACGCAGGATTCAAGTCTTCCTACCTTTACTATGTCGAGGAACATCTACTATGAGTTGGCCATCATTCGCAGTAGACCATGTGTTCGTGGCCAGTTTTCCAACTCAAAGTATAGCATGCAAGTTATCTATTGACATAAATATGTGTCCTGGGTATAATAAATACGCAATACCGGTGGCTAGGTTGGTGCGGTGGATCATCGCTTCTTCTCTGCAGCTCGAACAATGTCCCTCCGACTGTTGTGGGAAGCTTTTCGTGAGCTATGTGTACGGTCTCCTGTTCCCTGGCGGTTATGACTAGATCGCCGGCTGTGGGTAGGAGTAGGTCTTGGCGAGTGGGTTAGACGCCGAGTGCTTTCGCGACTCGGAGGTTTAGAAGAGTGTTGAGCGCCGCGAGACAACCCTTTTGGTGCTTGTAGTTGCCGCACCTTCTTGCCGAGTGAGATCGGCCAAAGACGGAAGAAATACTTTGGTACATCTGTCTTGGCCTGCCGAGCAGCCCTTTGCTGCTTCTTCAACTCTCGCACGGCTTTGGCTTCGCGCATCTCGCGTATGCCCTCCTTGCGAAGTCGCTCATTGCCGCTGAATGTAGCACGCCACTTTACGAGCCAGCCGTGCACCGTTGAAGCCTTTGGACGACTGCGGCGCCGGCCGTTTGAGTGATAATGCTTTCGGAATTAAGCAAGGTAGACAGAGGTTTGCGCGTAAGATCGACTTACAGAAGACTTCCACTCGATTTGGAGCATCCCTGACTTGGGTTTGCCTGACGCTAAGGTATGCTCGTTTGGTAGATAAAAAACTTGGATGTGGCGATTGGTTGGCACGATGCATCCATATTTATGGGCCTCCTTACGTAGACTTAGTATCTGTGTGGACTCCATACATACCTTCTCCACGCGGCGGATATCTCCGACATCGCGACGAATAATTATGAGTGTAATGAGACTTGAATGAGGCGTTTTGAGGGCCCGTTGCAGACTCTAGGCCCAGGTGGCTTGCCACGTTTTTTTTTGTCTTTCGCGTCTTCCATTGCGCAGAGTGCACGCAGTTGTCCGACTCGCTGTCACGTTTAACGTTCAAGGCACTGGGAGTAGCCCGACAACCTCGTTATATTCTCGTAGGGCCTCGTGGAGATCACACTGGTATGTAACGTTGTTCAGCAATGTGGCAGAGGCGTGTTTTTGTGAATGTCATCGTTTAGCGAAAGGATCCGGAGAGCCGGGGGTACATGGAATGGAAGGCATCAAGTTTTTTTGGGACAGACGAAGAGCTAAGTCAGTCCAGAGAACTTGAATATTTCATGACGTTCTACTTGCTGTATTACTGCCCAGCGCTCAGTAGCTGATCGATTGCAGTACCTTGCACGGGTACATATCCCACGACGGACCGGGGGCATTAACCGGCAATGCAGGTGGAGACGCACAAGGTACGCTTCAGGTTGGAAATTGTCGATGTCACTGCACTGCATCTATTCAGGCTTCAGGGGGCGGAAGTCAAGGTATGTTAGTCCTCCAACAGGTTAAGTGATTCAACGTTGAGGTCCGGCTGCGGCTACCTGCACATCCGACGTAAAAACGGGCATATGCCTTTTATGTCCGTCAGACTTGCCAGATATGGTCATTGTGCTGGGAGTAAACTGCCTTAATTGGCAAGTAGAACGAGAGAAGCGCAGGATTAGCTTAACAGGTATCCCGGATACGGGACGCACGCATATTCCTCCTACAATCTGACTGTTTTGTTTCTGAAAAGTTTTAGTGACCGTCCTTGCGTCATATCCACCGCGTCGGTGGCGGTGAGCCCGCCTTCATACGATTTCCTCTCTGAGCGCTCCGTCTGGGGCACCGCATTTCGACTCTCTTCCTCAGCGGGTGCTCCTGGCTGTGACAATGCGATTTCTTCACACTGCCATTGAACATCATTGGCGAACCTCTGCTCGCAAGTCATTGGCACGTACGGTTACTCGATCCTCCGAGTCGCCTACCACTGTTAAACGCTGGAGCCTTTCCGAAACTACAAAACCAACAATGTATCGAGCTGTCATTTCGGACATTCTAACAGGAATTCCAGACTCTTCAGCCAGTGATCATGGGCTGGAAGAACGTTGATACAATCATCGCAGATAGGCTGTATCTCGGAAAGTATGACGCTTATTATGTCCGTGACTTGTCGTTTTCCCCTGATCTACTTTGCATTTCTAGTATCCATGCGGCCAGATCACCACGGTCGTTAACAGAACGCCGAATTACTCATATTGTATCCGTTTGCAACGATGCCATCCCCGCAGAGATTCCCGAATCTGGCATCGTTCATCTGCGAATTCCTGTTGAAGATGTCGACTTCGCCGATCTTTTGATTTGGCTCCCCGCTGCTTGTCGGTTCATAGAGCGAGCCATCGCGGGTGGGGGTGTCGTTCTCGTGCATTGCAACCAGGGTCTGACTCGGAGTGCGACTGTGGTCGCTGCATACCGTGAGTCGTCGCCATCTATACATTCCAAAGCTCCCTGTTGCTGACACATCGTAGTGATGTGTACGCGCCGAATTGATGCTACACAAGCAATGTTGGCAGTTCGACAAGGTTGGTTCTTGTCGTGTTACCCGTCTCCTGTTCTGATGGGTCCCTGTTTTATAGCGCGAGAGCAAGTCTGGTTTAACGCCGGATTCCACGAACAACTTGTCCTATTTGAACTCTGCAGATATCAACCAAGCCCAGCCTGTCCATACTATGTTGGGTGGCGCCAAAAATTGGACGCCCATCTGGCTGGGCAAGCTTAGACAGGTACATTTTGCATCGTCACGAGCTGTCGATAACTGAGGCTCTGATGGGGACGTCAAAAGTAATCTGTGCCAATGATACTATCTCACTTACTGTACGAATGCAACCCTCGCAGCCTAATTGCGCTACATAGAACGCCTGTATTTTCTACTCCTACTCCACCAGCCTTGTTCCACCACACTGTTACTCACTGTCACTTTCTTACATCAGCAGTCTCGCTTTCTGTAGTACCCATACCAGTCTGTCATCACTATCATCTCATTGGTCCGTTGAACAGCATCATGTTTACCTTTTTCTCGTTTGTAGAAGATTAGGTTTTTTTCCTTTCATAAGACTGATTTTGGTGAACTGCCTGCATCTGGTCAAAGAATTTTGTCGATCTCATCTTTGGCTCGCTGATCTGAGGGTAAATGATCTAATTCTTCGTCGTGACCTCCACGTGCCAACGAAGGCCACAGCCATCATTTGCGTCGCTGACAGGGCTTTAAGTCTTGCATTCTGCGCGCGCAGCATCGAGCATCTGTTTCGAATTGTGGATTATCACGATGTATCCGATCGTTGCAACCAAGTCTCGTGAACCACTGTTGATCGGCGTATGTGCAGAACCTGCGCACGCTAACGCAGAAGTTGGCCATGTTCGCACCAAGAACCTCTGACGACGGGGAGGGGAACATGGCTACTTCCGTGTAATTAACTTGAAAGCAGGCATGAGCATTTCATGAGAGTAGCAACTTCCTTCAGACTTGGGGTGATTATGCCAGTGGACAAGCTCAAGTTTGGGTACCTAGGTGCAACATGCATTGGGTGATGACTTGTTCGGGGGAAGCGTGGGAAGGAACGACGCGCAGGGAATTTCCGCAGTGTAGGACACGTAGACTGTGCTGTGTGCAAGTACGTGGAACGTGGAACATGCAGAGTTTAAAAGCCTGGTACACAAGCCTGGTACACTTTTCATTGAACTAATTGAGCGTTTTGTAACTTTTAATTTGGTAAGGATCCAGGGTGTGCCACTTGCGGAGTTCAAAAGGCTGTTCTCACACGGTTACTCTGCCAAACAGCAAACTTGCTCTTTACCTCCAGCTTACAACTCGACAAACATCTTGTCTTTCGTCGTCGTCGCAACACACAATGGGTCTTTCGGTCTCGCGTCTTCTTTCTACCTTGTTCAAGAACAGGGAAATGCGTAAGCATCGTGTCTAATAGGTGTCCTACCACACTAATTATCGCTATTTTCTCTAGGTATTTTGATGGTACGGACGCATAGTACCCTTTGCCCCAAACTACTTTATTGACTTATCTATGTAGGTCGGTCTTGACGCCGCCGGTAAAACTACCATTCTCTACAAGCTTAAGCTCGGCGAGATTGTGACTACGATTCCTACGATTGGTAGGCACATGATATGCTGTGCTTGGCTCAAATTTCTTACAATTTATAGGCTTTAATGTCGAAACTGTTGAGTACAAAAACATTTCGTTCACCGTGTGGGATGTTGGAGGACAGGATAAGATCCGCCCTCTTTGGAGGCACTGTACGTTGTCAATGTTCCATATCGCCTAACCTTTATTTAACTTTATACTTCAGATTTCCAAAACACGCAAGGAATCATCTTTGTGGTTGACTCGAATGATCGGGAACGTGTCTCGGAGGCCCGCGAAGAGCTTCAACGAATGTTGAATGAGGATGAACTTCGGGATGCCCTTCTTCTTGTCTTCGCTAATAAGCAAGATCTTCCCAATGCAATGAATGCTGCTGAGATTACCGACAAACTTGGCCTCCAAGCCCTCAGACAGCGAACATGGTATATTCAGGTCAGTGGCCAAGTTTTCAGTGGTGCGGTCGAGATTCCGATGGTTGACGTGGGACTTGATCCAGGCCGCCTGTGCCACGTCAGGTGATGGGCTGTACGAGGGCCTCGAGTGGTTGGCGACCAATATCAACAAACGGAGGGTATGAGCCAGAGTAGATCTCTTCTGAGTTGGTTCCATATGTGCACTTGACCGGTTACCTCCCTCACGACGTTGAATGATACACCGTTTTACTATTAAACCACCGCTTGTTACTTGGGGACCCTCTTCAAATTCCCACGCCTTCATAATTTGCAAACCTTGCGAGCGTGTCTCTACTTGCTGTCTCGTTGCAAGTATGCTATAGATGTTCATACCTACTACCATTATGCTAGCCTGGAATAAAAGGTGATTGTTCAACTAAGGACTAGGTATATGTAAGGCTCATCCTGTGCAACGTCTCCGCCTCTCTCCTACGTCTCTCACCTTTCTCCCTCGAAGGGTTGTCACGACGGGTGGCCCCATACCTGGCAAGTTTCTCCAAGAGTGCTTGCAGCCTTTTTGGCTTGACTTCGCTGTAGGATGCTTGTCGAACACTCGGGTTCAGATAATCCTGCACTGTATCTGTGAGGATGATCTTGGCCATCTGCAAGCACCATCAGAGCAAGAAACCCTTGGGAGGCTGAGTACATACGGAGTGCAGCTCGGTGAACGACGAATTGAGGTGCCCTCGCCCTATCCTCGTAATCTCGCCTTCCAGGAATGTCATGTCAGTCACCATGTTGGCAATTGCGTTTTCGTTCATCGCTGGCACTTTCGGACCAATCATGAAGTTCTACGTCGCGTTCATATCAGCAAGGGAACCAATACCAAAGGGGAGTATCTTACCATGAAAGACTCAGCGATATACCCTATAGCACCCTTGTAGGCTTCGCCCTTGTAGGTGTCCTTGAGTGCAAGTGAATCTACGACAGTCGTAAGCCAGTTCACGAGCTCATAGAGATACATGCTCGGCATGTCTTCACGGCTCTGTGGTGTCCAGTCGTATTCGGATAGATCGAAGAAATCGTCAAGCTTCGAGGTGATAAGGGCTGTAATTCGTCTCTGAGATCGTTGGAACGGCTCTGAGAAGGGTGACAAAGCGAGACGGATCGTTCCCCCTCGTTGCGTAGACCTGTAGAGAGTGAGTACAGCCGCAAACGCTTGAGCAAATGGGCAAGAACCACCTGAGATTTGTGAGCGATCGCCCTAGCTCAGTGCAAACTACCTCAAAGTACTCCAAGTTGGTCACAATCTGTGTAATCTGCGAGAGCGCTGATGCACTTTGAAGCCGTTTGTTTATGCTGTCACTTATGTGGTTCGACAACATTTTGTCGAGTGACTAAAGGGGAAGTCTTGTTAATGCGGGCCAGGCCAAGGTAACCACATAGCCCTACCCGGCTCAAGAGATCGTCGATATTGCTGTGATGTTGCGATACGCCTTCTACAAAGTGATAAAATTGTTGAATGAAGGCTCGGATCTGTGGATGTTATGAGTGTTCCACCCTACGAAAGACGCAAGCTTACATCTTGACAACAGAGGTAAAAACTTTGGGACCAGGGTAGAGTGAGCGGGATGGAGCTCCTGGAAAGGGTTAAGTGCATTTCCACCCATGACAAGGGATCCCTGCGTTACTTGGTAAGGTTCTCCTTTTCAGAAGCGCTCAGCCATACACTATTGAGTACAGACTCTCGCTCAGATGACGAAGTGACATGCATCGGCAAGCAATCGTCACTGAGCACAACCTAGGAGAAAACTCGCTTGAGACAAGTGTGAAATCAATGTATATACGGGACGTACCGAATCCAACTTCCGACTAAACTCGTTTTCGAGTAGTCCCGTGTATTTCTCGAACAGAGCAAGTGTTAGAGAATGAAGGGAATGTGTTGAATAGGAGTAGGACTGTACACCCAGGTCATTGATGTCACGGGTCAAGGGACAAGGGACAATCACCTCGAGTGTCATAACAAATGCTGTTAGGCATTCCTTGACTTTCAAAAATGTATCAGGATCCTTTTGCTCCACCAGAGCAGAACCGATAGCTGAGGACAATCGAGACACGACTGCATCCCAAAGCTCCTCGACCTCTCGTTCCGAGCGGAAGCCAGAAGTAGTCTCCAGTACATGGGATTCTATGATGAAGAAGCCGCATATTTCCTCCAAGAGGGCAGGAAGGGAGGATAAAGATAGTGGTGTGGGGAGAATAAGGTCCGACTGGGCCTGAATAGAGAATTAGCAAAGTCCACGAATCAAGACAGAGCTGGCGAGCCTTGCGATCAGCCTGATAGGAGGTACGGAGGTCGTCGAGCGAATCCAAGGAAATATAGATATGGACGCATTGATATAGGGGTTGAAAATCAACATTAATCTTGTCCTTGTCAAGGACATTATCTGTGCATCATGACGTCTCAAAACGACGGTCGATCTAGTGCAGGCGGGACTCACTATCAGTTCTTTCATATGTGACCTTTTCAACCGCACTGCCCACACGACTTGACCTCAACATTGGATCCTTTTCACGTCGGGCTCTCCACTTCCGCGTGCGTGCGTCCATACTCTCCATGGCTGACTTTCCCACTGTAGCAGTAACATTTCTGATCTCAAGTAACCACTGTTTCATGGATGCGGTAACAGCATTTTGTACTTGGACTCGAAGCGAGGGCAAGGAAGACAATATATGCTGGTATAACGGGGTTTGCGACAGCGATGTCAGCGGCATGGTCTGAATGTCTTCTAGAGACTTGAGGGAGTAGTAATTCAGCATAAGGAACCCGAAAAAAATTCCGTTTGACTCACTCGCAAGGCACTCCAAAACCTGCCCTCCTTGATCATGTCACCAATGCGGTCGATGACGTCGAGAAGCTTCAAGCAAGTCTGAAACGTGTCGATCGCTTCGTCGAGATTTGAAGCTGTCTTCTTCGATTGCAGCAAAGTCCTCTTCTTTTCGACGAGTCCCTTTCCCAGCTGACCGACGCTTTCATCCAAGGTCGCGATCTTCTCGCGGAGGTTGGTTGTGTATGACTTGATTGTGAAGAGGGTAGAGATGGAGGTGATGAACTCCTGGTAGTTCTCTGTGCAGATACCTTCTATTTCTGCGTCCTTTGCCTCGATGAGCGCTTGAAGGCTGCGCAGATAGACCTCCTGCTGTCGGTTTGCATGGATTTGTTTGATAATGGGACCAAGTTGTTCCAGGTTCTCGGAGGAGGAGGATGCATCAAGGAGATGTATCTGTTGAAGTTGCTGGTCGATGCTTTCTTGAGTGTACTGTTGACGACGTCGCGGTGGCATTACTGTACAATGATGATGCAATCCATATCGGGATGGACGGTGAGCGGTTGTTTGACAACGGCTTTAGATCCAAACAGTCTCATGGGGACCCGCGCCGTGAGCACCCGAGTCTTCACCTCCATCAGCTAGTACGATGCCTGAGGTAAAGTTCCAGGTCAGCGCGGTGTGAGTCCCTGCTTGATCCCGCCGTTTGCGATGACTTATGGACAGATTATTTGATATGGATGGCACGCTGGTCGATTCGACCACTGGCGTCATCGGCGCTTGGTCCACCTTTGCAAAGGCATACCCTGGGCTCGACGTAAAGACGATCCTGCACAGTAACTATCCCGCCTCTCAATCTAACCAAACCAACATCCACACCGCCATTCTACAGCCTCGCACGGCGTCAGGACCATAGATAATCTTGCAAAGTGGTGCAGTATCACCGATCCGGAACTGCTCAAGGTCCCTTGGCTCCCAAGTCGCCTGTATTCGCTTCGTTCTGATCGTTGTTGCTTTATAAGGATGAAGCTGACCGGTTCGAGCGAGCTATCATCGAGTCTGCAGAGGGCGGCATCAAGATGCTCCCTGGCGTATACCCAATCCTTGACAATGCAAGGCATCTCCCCGTTACGCGACTCTTTCAATAAGCCGCTTACGTTATACTACAGCTGTCGCCTGCCAAGAGCAAACCGAATCAACGGTGGACGATCTGCACGTCTGCGACCAGAGTCTATGCTGCTGCTGCCTTGAACGCAGCAAACATAGATGTTCCCGATGATTTTGTAACAGCTGACGATGTCCACAACGGGAAACCACAGTAATGCTTCCACTCCTTGCTCATCGATATGTATGTTAAGTTTACCTGTTCAAGCCCAGAACCGTACCTAAAGGGGGCTGCTAGATGCGGCGTCAGAGCTACCGATTGTGAGTAACTTCATTTTTGACCTAGGGCACAGGCATATTTCATAATGAGGCGTTGTTGTAGAGGATGCACCCGCTGGTGTTGTAAGCGGCTTGGCCGCCGGGTCGAGGGTAATCGGCCTGCTGACCACCCATTCAAGGGAGCAGATGTTAAAGGCCGCTGAGAGTGCACCCGAAGGTTACTTCTACCTAGTGCAGAACTTGTCGAGGTAAACACCATCTGAGCCAATTATTTGAGTACTGACGTCCCGACAGTGTTTCAATGGTGCTCGTTGACAACGGTCCTAGCATGGAGATAGCCATTACCTTGACTTAAGATAGAATATACATACCCTCAAGATGATACATAAAGACCTATGGACTGAAGGATGGGTCCCTTAGTAGAATTCTACAAATATGTTTTTAGTGGACCGTAGGTCCCCGTCAAGCCAATAGCTGACAAGTCAGTATCCTATCCAAAACACCTATACGAAGTAAAGTGTAGGTGGGAAAATAGAATGAGAATAACAACGGAAACAAATTGCCTAATACTCGGCGCCTTCCTCTTCAGCGTCTGCTGAGTCGGTGCCCACCTCTTCGTAATCCTTCTCAAGTGCAGCAAGATCCTCCCGAGCCTCCGAGAATTCACCCTACGACACCGTGAGGTCAGTGAAGTGCGAAGAAAAGACGGCGTACCTCTTCCATTCCCTCACCAACGTACCAGTGGACGAAAGCGCGTTTGGAGTACATCAAATCAAACTTATAGTCTGGCATGATGTCAGTATTGAAGGAAACCACTGTTTCAATTCTAATCACTGACCGAGGCGACTCCACGCAACAGATATAGCAGTAGTGCTGTATTACAAGGTCAGCCGATGTACGACCCTGGACCACAAGAGCTCACTTCGACAACATGCAGAGACTGCGGCTCGTCTTCGCAAGGTCACCGGTGGGGATGTGGGCCGGAGGTTCATTGCAAATTCCGAGCTTGAAGCCGGTGGGGCACCAGTCGACAAACTGAATGGTCCTCTTTGTCTTGATGGTGGCAACGGCTGCCTGGACATCCTTTGGAACGACATCCCCACGGTATAAGAGGGCACACGCCACTATCGCAAGGGGTCAGCACGTTATTACGAGTAAGTACCTGCCAACATACTATATTTCCCCTCCTTAGGATCACATTTCACCTAGGGGAGAGGTCAGGGTCAACTGGATGATAACATCGTCTCAGCAAACAACACTACCATCTGATGTCCGCTTTCAAAGCAAGAGAAAGTCATCTCGTTCACAGAGTTCTGCTCGTGAGTAGCTTTCTCAGCAGAAAGCAATGGCGCATAAGTAGCCAGCGGGAAATGAATACGCGGGAAACTAGACAGCTTTAGTGGAAAACACAAACAATGACGGAAACATTATCACTCACGGAACCAGGTTCGTCTGAAACTCATTTAGGTCGACGTTCAAGGAGCCGTCAAACCGCAGGGAAGCAGTGATCGAGGAAACGACCTGCGCAATCAGACGGTTCAGGTTGACGAAACTGGGTTGCGGGACACCCAGGTTCTTCTTGCAGATAGAATAGATGGCTTCGTTATCAACCTATTTCAAGGGTGCATTAAAATACCAATCGATACTTCTTTTGGTTTAGGGTTTACCATAAAAGAACAATCTGAGTGCTCAAGAGTCGTGTGGGTCGTAAGAACGGAATTGTACGGCTCGACGACGGAGCTAGAGAGCTGGGGAGCAGGGTATACGCAGAACTCTAGCTTGGACTTCTTTCCATAGTCAGTCGAGAGCCGCTCCAGCAGAAGTGCACCAAAGCCCGATCCAGTGCCACCACCGAAGGAATGGAAGACGAAGAAGCCTTGCAGACCAGAGCAATTGTCGGCGAGGCGACGCAGTTTATCCATGACCGGGTCAATGAGCTCCTTTCCTACGGTGTAGTGACCACGGGCATCTGCAAGGAGTTTGCGATCGAGAAGCGATGAGGAGTTTGCGCGTACTGATACTGGATGAACTTACAATTGTTGGCGGCGTCCTCCTTGCCTGTGATCATCGTCTCAGGGTGAAAGAGTGACCTGTAAGGACCAGTTTTTACTTCATCCACAACACCGGGCTCCAAATCAATGTAAAGGGAACGGGGCACATGTTTCCCAGAACCAGTTTCGGAGAAGAAGGTAGAAAAACCCTGATCAGTGTTCGCAACGGGGTCTGCGACGCGACCGTCAGGCTGAAAGTAGAATTAAAGTGGATGCTAAAACAGAGATGGAGGAGAGCGTACGCTTAGACCGTGTTCCAAGGTGTAGAGCTCCCCTGGAGGACGATCAATTAATTAGTACAGGTGACTTGACGATATCGTAAACTCACAGCACGCATTGCCAATTTGGACGCCAGCCTGGCCGACATGGAGAGAGATGACTTCGCGCATGGTGGTGAACTAAACGGCCGGTGTGGAGGTAGAGAACAAGTAATGAAATATCTGTCGACCGCAAATTTTGTTGGAACCGTTCTTGTTTTGGAAATATCGTCGGCCTTGGTATCCTCGGAACCGGCACAATGCTGACTGTACTTGACTTTTCCAAACGACAAGAGTTTGCCCCAATAAAATTCGTGAAATTCATCAAGAACGAAACAAATTATAGGAACATGACTAGCTTCGTAAAGAGAACAGGAAAAATCATGCAAAAGGAAAAAAAAGAGTTGCACTAATCTAGTACTCCCCCCCCTCCTCGATGTCAGCGGAGTCTACCCCAACCTCCTCATAATCTTTTTCAAGTGCGGCAAGGTCCTCACGCGCTTCCGAAAACTCGCCCTCCTCCATACCTTCACCGACATACCAGTGGACAAAAGCACGCTTAGAGTAGAGGAGATCAAACTTGTGGTCAAGACGGCTCCATGCGCTTGAGATGGCTGTCGTGTTCGACAACATGCACATGCTACGCGATACCTTGGCGAGGTCACCACCGGGGATGTGAGCGGGTGGCTCATTGCATATACCAAGCTTGAAGCCAGTGGGGCACCAATCTACGAATTGAATGGTTCGGCGGGTCTTGATGATACTGACAGCCGCGTTGACGTCTTTGGGAACGACATCACCACGGTAGAGCAATGCACAGGCCACTAGTAATCGACTCGGTAAATGAACGACACGATGCATAAATTGACGTACTGTATTTGCCCTCACGGGGATCGCACTTGACCATCTGATTGCCAGTCTCGAAACATGAAAAAGTCATGTCCGCAACCGAATTTTGCTCATGGTGAGCCTTCTCTGCCGAGATAATGGGAGCAAAGGTGGCCAACGGGAAATGAATGCGAGGGAAACTAGGATACGCTCAGCTCAAGTACCCTAATACAGCACGCCACGAAGGACTTACGGAACCAGGTTGGTCTGGAATTCATTGAGATCGACGTTGAGGGAACCATCGAAACGCAAAGAGGCAGTGATTGATGAGACCACCTGAGCGATCAAGCGATTCAAGTTGGTAAAGCTAGGGGACGTGATGTTAAGGTTCCGCTTGCAGATATCGTAAATAGCCTCGTTGTCGACCTAATTTGGTTGGATGTAGGTAAGGGTGCTGCATGGATATACGTAAGATGGCAACCGACCATGAAGGAACAGTCAGAATGCTCGAGGGTCGTGTGAGTCGTCAAGACGGAGTTGTAAGGCTCAACGACAGAGTTTGCCATTGTAGGGGCAGGGTACACGCTGAACTCCAACTTTGACTTTTTGCCGTAATCGGTGGAAAGACGCTCAAGAATCAAAGCGCCAAAGCCTGATCCAGTACCACCACCAAAGGAGTGGAAGACGAAGAAGCCCTGCAGACCAGCGCAGTTGTCGGAAAGCCGACGAACTTTGTCCATGACATTGTCGATCTGCTCCTTGCCGATCGTGTAGTGACCACGGGCATCTTGAATGGATTGGATGAGGTAAAATGGCATACAAAGAAGCTAGACGACATACAGTTGCTCGCGGCATCTTCTTTACCCGTGACCAGAGTCTCGGGGTGGAAGAGACTCCTGTAGGTACCAGTCCGGACCTCGTCGATCACGTTCGGCTCGAGGTCAATGTAAAGTGACCGAGGAACGTGTTTTCCCGATGAGGTCTCGGAAAAGAACGTGCTGAAGCCATCATCATTGGCGGATGGGGAGCCTTCGACAAGGCGACCATCGGGCTAGACCTGACGGATCAGCGGAGACAAGAAAAACAGCGGGGGGAGATGAAAATACACTCAGACCGTGTTCGACGGTGTAGAGTTCCCCTGTGAGGAGAAATGAGCACCGATTGAGTATAGATACATGTGCGACGCGTGGATGGAAAGAAAGACGTACAGCAGGCATTTCCAATCTGAACACCGGCCTGGCCGACGTGGACAGAGATGACTTCACGCATGACTTGGTAGGGATTGACTAGAATGGGGACGGATGAGATGGGGGGACGCGACACGACGCGTGAATGACTTACTGGGGAGAGGCGAGGATGGATGGATCAGACGGATGGGCCAAGGGTTAAAAAGGACGAGAAACACATGGTGGTTATCTAATCATTCCCACGACTCGGCTAGTTTATGTCAGTGAGCGTGCAGGGGAGAGCCTCAAAGATGAAAAAATGATCACGTTCAGGCCACTCGCAGGTGCAGTCGGCGCGCAGAGCCTCGTCCCGCTCGCGTATCTCCTCCAGATCGACGACGTCCGCGTCCTCCTCGACTGCGGCGCTCCAGACTGGTCCCCGGAACAGCCCGCTCCTCCCGACTCCTACTGCGCCGCTATTAGAGAGTGCGCGTCCACCATCGACCTCGTCCTTCTCTCTCATGGTGATCTCGCACACGCCGGCCTCTATGCCTACGCCTACGCCCGCTGGGGCCTCACGGCCCCCGCATACACGACCATCCCCGTCCAGGCCATGGCGCGCATCGTCACTCTCGAAGACATCGAGGGAACGCGCGACGAACAAGACGTTCCCGAGGAGCAATCACCCAGTGTCTCTGACCCGCAACCACTCACCCCCACTTCTCTCAAGTACATCGCCACCGTGAACCAGGTCCACGAGGCCTATGATGCCGTCAACACCCTCAGATATTCCCAACCCACACACCTCCAGGGTTAGTCTCCGAGTGCCCTGGATCGCATGTATTTACATTCATAATAATAATCATAACAACAATCATGCTCGACAGGTAAATGTCAAGGTATCACTATCACACCCTTTTCTGCCGGACACACACTTGGTGGCACGATATGGAAGATTCGTTCTCCATCAGCCGGTACAATCGTCTATGCTGTCAACATGAATCACATGAGAGAGCGCCATCTCGATGGCACAGTCCTCTTTCGCCCGTCCGCAGGTGGTATCTTCGAGCCACTTGCTCGACCCGATCTCTTCATAACCGACGCAGATCGTGCAAACGTCATAACAAGTCGAAGAAAAGATCGTGATGCCGCCATGATCGGTGCGCCTCGCTCTCGACCCCTTCCAACTCCGACAGCTCACCTTCGGTCTCCCAGATGCCATTGGCGCTACCTTGTCATCCAGGTGCTCTCTTCTGTTACCCTGTGATATCGGTCCTCGGTTACTCGAGTTGCTCGTGTTACTCGACCAGCACTGGAAGTATGCAGACTTCCGCTACCCCATCTGCCTTTTATCTCGCAACGGACGCGAAATGTTGACATTTGTCCGAAGTATGATGGAATGGGTAGGCGGTACTGTTAGCAAAGAAGATGTCGGTGTCGATGGCACCGGTAAAACGGGATCTAAACGGCGACGAGCCGATGAAGAAGCCGATGAAGAAGCGTTGGGCGCGTTCGCGCTACGGTTCAAGTGCGAGCACGTTTACCCTCCCTGTCTCCCACTTACCTTCCGTCCAGATATCTCGAGTTTTTCTTGAATCCACAGGCACTTGTACAGAAATACTCGTCAAAAGAACCAAAACTCATTCTCGCTGTCCCGGCATCTCTCTCACACGGACCTTCCAGGTCGTTATTTGCTGACTTTGCAGCAGTTCCTGACAATGTCATTCTCCTCACGAACAGAGGAGAAGAAGGAACTCTCGCTCGCACACTCTTTGACAGATGGAATAACTCTCAGAGAGGCGACGATACCTGGGACAAGGGCAAGATAGGGAGCAACGTCATGATGGACGGATCTCTTCACCTGAGGGTACCTTTAATCTTTCTCAGTTGACCGTTGGACACTTAGGCTCTCTCAGATGAACTCAAAAGTCCCTCTTCAAGGCGCTGAACTGGAATCCTACCTCGCCAAAGAACGCGCCACAAAAGAAAAAGAAGCAGCGCAACAAGCTGCTATCGTCCGCAATCAACGGATGCTCGAGGCGGACGAAGACGAATCCGATGAGGAATCCGACTCTGACGAGGAGGATGAAGTCGAGCGTGCGTTGAATGAAGATCAGATGGACACTGCCGACGGCGATTCCGTGGTGCCGACTTCCACTCGCAGACGGAAAGCGGATAAAATCGATGACAATACCGACTGGGGACTTGACATGGACGATGGACTAACCAAAACATTGCTATCGTTCGATATCTATCTCAAGGGCAATGTCTCCAAGGCCACATCATTCTTCAAGAGCACAGGCGGCCATGCACAACGATTTCGCATGTTCCCTTATGTCGAAAAGAAGCGGAAAGTCGACGAATATGGCGAAACCGTTGACGTCGGCATGTGGTTACGTCGAGGTAAGGTCTTTGAGCAGGAGGCAGAGTCCGATGAAGTCAAAGAGGCGAAACGAAAACAAGCGGAAGAGGAAGCGAAGGTCACATTCTTCTCATTTTCAAAGTACTCTCCTGATCGACCGACGTGCTCTGCAGACTGTGGTGCAAGAACCTCCTTCAAAGTATGTGGCGTCCGAGATCGAGATTCAACTAGCTTGCCGCCTCCTTTTCATCGATATGGAGGGTCTCAATGATGGTCGTGCTGTCAAAACTATAGTACCACAAGTGAATCCTCGCAAAATGGTACGTAAAATGTCGCCAGTAGTAGGGATTAGATTACTCACCGCCTGTAGATTTTGGTGCACGCCTCCGCTGACGCGGCGAGAGCACTCATCGAAAGCTGTGGGCAGATCCGCGCGATGACAAAAGATATCTACGCCCCCGAAACGGGTGAGAGCGTACAAATTGGGCAACAGACCAACAGCTTCTCGATTTCACTCAGCGATGAGTTATTGAGCACGCTCAAGATGTCGCGGGTACGTAACATGGCTTAGGATGATATCCATGCTCACAAGTTACCATTGGTAGTTTGAGGACAATGAAGTCGGCTACGTGACTGGACGCGTGGTGAACCACTTCAGCTCTACTATACCAATTCTCGAACCATCCGGGGTTTCAGTACCGGCTGATGCACATGTCAGGACCGACGTCCCACGTAATCGGGTACTTGGATCGAGGCTAGCACGACCACTCCCACGTTCGACGATGATCGGAGAACTCAAGCTAACAGCTCTCAAGGCTAGACTCACATCCATCGGTATACCAGCGGAACTAATCGGTGAAGGTGTTCTCGTCTGCGGGGCCGGAGCCAGACGAGACCAACCGTCGGGCAACATCGAAGAAACCGTCGCGGTTCGCAAGACAGGACGAGGAAAAGTTGAACTCGAGGGCAACGTCTCGAATGTCTATTATACTGTACGAAAAGAGATCTACGGGCTGCACGCGCTTGTAGCCGCTTAACACCATGTAATGATATCCTACTAGTACCAGATCCTATGAACGAGTTCTATCACGCTCCTTTTCCCGCGTCCTCTTTCAAACTGACTATCCTGTTGAGCACCAAGACATCACCTTGATTCATGCCGTGGGGCTCTAATGTGTTATCAAGTGTCGACAAACGGGAATCTGAGTCCACGGAAAAGTATGCAACACGTAGGCCCTGGAAGCGAATGCACTCCTTGCCAACCAATTGTTCAGGAGTGACCACGGGAATCTCGGGATCCGAGAACTGCTGAGCCCCGTCGGCTTTTGACTTCTCGGCACGAGCCCTGGCCTCTGCGAGTGCGTTCTTCATGGACTCCCTTGCCAATGGCCAGAAGCCGACTTCGATCATGGCACCTCTCACGACGTCCACGCTATGTGGGTTGACGTCCGCTGTGAAATCGGGCACCGCAGCCAATGGATTGTCGCTCTTGAACAGGGGGTAGAAAATCCGCGTTTCGTCCACGCGGACAGGACTTCCAGACGGCGCATGTTCTGCGACCCACTGGATGTATGTCTTCGGTTTTGCATTCCATTTGTCTTCGAGCCTGCAAACAAGCTCTGCGACCTGGCCAGTGGTAGGATCTGTCTTGTACGACGTGCACGTGATGGGATGCGGCGCTTGGAAAAGACCGACTGTCTTGCCTGGGGCGAGCCGGAAGTAATCCTTGGAGTCTTCCAGCCTGAAATCATCGGCATCGATGTAGATGGTACGCGTGAATGGAATAATGGAGGTCCCAAGCTCAGGAACTTTGGGATGTAGTGGTTTTTCTACCATCAGGACATAATCTTCAGGTAGGTTCTCGATGGTAACTTTGAGGGGACGTAACACCATCAGTAGTCGCGGTGCTGTTCCCTCCAGAAATTGCCTGATGGCCTGATCAAATCGGCCAATCTGGATGTTCGACTCAGCTGTGGAAACCCCGAGAGTGCTCACGAAAGACAGGATCGCTTCGGGAGGAACCCCTCGGCGGCGAAGTGCGATGACAGTGTGAAGCCTTGGGTCGTCCCATCCGGTGACATATCCCTTGTTGACGAGCTGCAGGATCTTGCGTTTCGAATTAATCGTTCCTGTAACATTCAACCTCCCAAATTCGGATTGCCTCGGCTTGTAGACTTCGACCGCGTCGCAAAGCCATTCGTACGACTGGCGGGAAGTCACGAATTCCGTGGTGCACAGCGAATGTCTATACGCCGTTTTAATTCACTCTCGACAACACAGAACAAGAGGACGACGTACGATATGTTCTCGAAACTGTCAACGAGACAGTGTGTATAATCATATGTAGGGTATATTTTCCATTTGTCGTGCGTGCGATGGTGTGACGCGTCCAGGACCCGATAAGCCGTCAGGTCCCACATTTTGGGATTGGGATCGCTCAGGTCCTGCTTCATACGCAAGAACGCTTCTTTGGGACGATAGAAGCCATCCTTCATTTTCTGGAACTCTGAAAGCGATTCCTGAGTCGGCCTATCCCTGTGGATACATGCTCGGGGAGCAGCAACCTTTTCGCCTCTATCGGCCTTCATCTGCTCCTCTGGGCACGATGCTTAAGTAGGAGTCAAAAACCGGACAGTGTCCACTCACGAGAACAATGACAGACATATGCTTTGTCTCGTTTAATCAGCTCAATGGCGAGCTCATACAGTTGGTCGAAATAGTCGCTCGAATAGGTGATCTTCCACGGTTCAAAGCCGAGCCATCGAACGACTTCGATGATACTTGTAAAATATCTTGCTTCCTCTTTCTCGGGATTGGTGTCATCGAAGCGAAGGTATGTTCTCCCGCCGTGATGTGCCGCATAGCCAAAATCCACAAAGATAGCTTTGGAGTGACCTATGTGCAAATACCCGTTTGGTTCTGGGGGGAACCGTGTATAAACCCTGCCACCGGTAACGGCCAAGTGTTTATCGCGAAGCTCGGGTTTAATCTGCGGGTTTTCGCCTGGTTTGTGGAGTGCGCCGAGGAAACCTTCCTCGAATACCACTTTTCTAGATCCAGCCCTCTGCGCAGCATCGGAGACTTGTGCTGTTGTTTCGCCAGTAGTCGACGCGTTGATTTCCTTCTTCGACTCCTGACGAAAGTCATGCGATCATGACACAGCACAGAATATGATCGATGCCGCCTACCTTTGCTTTCGGTTTCACAGCCTCCTTCGCGCCAAAAGCCTGCGTGAAGACGTGCTCGACGGCGTTTTTGATTTCAAGGGGATTTGCCCATCGCAGGGAAGGGATGTTCTTTACCCCGCCGATGACGGCTCCGAGGCTGGTCCACCCGGACACGGAGTTTGACTGAATGTATTCGTTGACGAAGATGTCTAGCTGAACAGGTGTAATACTGAACCCTGCCAGATCGTATGATCGTTGAACAACCTACAGACCACGGAGATGGTTGACTCACCAACGCCACATGTCTCGTTGAACTCGGCCTCGTTCACCGGTAGCGAGTGTGATTCGAAAAATTTAGTGGCGACTAATCGCAATTTCCATTGGTCTCTGGAGAAAGTACTATATGACAACTAGGATGACGAACCGTTTACTTGATCCACCGACTTGAGCTTTTCTTCACAGATGACCTTGACAATGTAGCCTTGCTTGGCGTCGTCGACATTCGGTGCTTTGGTGAGCTGGACAGCGAGCGCTGCAATCAGCACGGCTCGTTTCTCCCCGAGAAGTTCCGATTCAGAGGCAAGGTCGTACGAGTGGATGAGGTTCCTCAGGATCGCGGCGCTTCTCGCGCTCTTGGCTGCCTCAGCGGCCTTGGACTTTGATAACCCTATAGATTCGAAGAGAGAGGTGGAGGTATCAGGAGTGTCTACCTGTGCGGACATGGTTAGGAATCACTGCAGATAGGAATGAAACGAAGCAAGCCCATAATGTGATCTTGTCCATCGAGTCATCTGTTATCTAATCTATTACAACTCACGTGCACGGGCGTTATACTAGTGGCAGATAACATCACACAAATCCCCTACTATCTGTCGCTTTGGTCGACCGTCAGCTCGCTGGCCAATCACTCTAATCTCCATCTTCTTCGCCGACGAACCCCCAGTCGTCCCACTCCTCTCGCGATCCAGAAATACCAAGGAGAGATGTACTATCTTGTCTAGAATTGATCGCGCTGCCTTATTAGATATGAATGGCAAGAGCCGGAAGTCCGAGAAAGAGATGTGTTCGGATCGAACTTTCAGGTATTAGACCCTCAATTGTTGTTTGACGAGAATAGAACGCACCAATTGTCAACAACTCCCACCGGCCCTCTGTCCAAGACCTTTCAACTTCCATCAAGCGTTCAAAGTGATCTTTCCAAAGCGTGAACTTTTCCGAATTTATGACTAATATGCTGGGGAGAGATTTCTCTTTGAATCTCTGGTGGGGTAAGGGACCTGGAGAGGGTAATGGTTCGAGCCAGGGATCAAGTATCAGGGCTTTCTGAATGGGTATCGGAAGCTCATTCTCCGGGGGTGCGTTGGAGAGTATCGATAGCTGTTCCACTTAGTTAACGTTTCCTACGAATGAAACGAATGACCTAGACACTCACAACAGTGGCTCCTCCGAACGAGTGCCCAGCGAGTACAACATTCTCTTCGCATTCAATTGGCTTCTCCGACCCGACTCTGGACCATCTTGACCAATCGATGGAGGTATCTCCTGTGGTTTCTAAAGAATATTGAACATCTTCGCGACCATCGCGAACTAAATTCCGCATTGCTCGGAGGGCATGGTATATTTCCCTTCTTCTGAAGTTGAGTTGTTCACCTCGAAAAGATAACATATTACATTCTTCAGCGGGGTGGTCAGGTGGCCAGCTTAAGATTGAACATGGTCAAGGACATGGTCAATATTGGAACATCTTAGACTCACACTAGATGAGTCTCCTTGATGTACGGTATTGGGTCGGAGGACGAAGGTATAGCAACGTGCCCCGAACCATCCCGGTGTTCCATGGAAAGCACTACGCGTCCAGAAGACGCGATCCGTGTGCAGAGTTGGCTGTACCAGAATAAACAACGGGGACGATCGGAGGAAAGGTACGGTTACCTATATGCGGTTCTACTGCCCCCCAATCCATGCGAAAAGACGACAAGCGGCCAGGGAGAAGCCTTGGAAGATTCAGTGTGTGAGACATTGTGGGGATTAAGGAGTGATGCTTCAGGATGAACAGGTATCTACAGGCAATTTGGTCAGATGTGTAAGAGATACGAATGAAAACCACGAACTTTGAGTAAAGCGCCAAAGAGATAAACGAATGGCCATAATAACCATAAGGATAAGCCTAGTGGCGAGCACACTGGGTGATTAGTAAAGTTGAACACAAGGCTCTAGAAGAGTCGGCGAGTCACCGGAATAGTTGCTATAACCTTGCAATGAGGCTGTCAACGGACTGAATGTAATAAGTCATGCCGCTCAGTAACACTAGGCAAACCAGGGAGTTCCGACGAACCGAAGTAACCAACTAAGACCTCTCGGAGTGCTTTTCAGCGAGACATCGGCGGGGTAATAAGCAGTGAAGGCGACTTCCTCGAGCACAAGAGCATGTTTCAATTCAGAAGATGTTCCCGAGCGGACCTTGGCACTGCTAACTGGAAGCCGTGGAACAGCCAATTTGAAAGTTGTCGCCCCGACAGGAAACCGACCTCCAGGATTAGGTAAAAACATTGAGACACGACGCGCTGTAGTTGCGTGTGCGTCAGATGTTGTTCTCCGAAAGGTCAGCAGTGCTGGTGTGTGATGCTGGGGTGTGGAGTCGAAGGGTCGTTATTCACCACGATGCCTCCACGATGCGTCCAGGAGAAATTGATGGTCTCTCCCGCGCGGCTTTAGATATTTATATGCCAAGCCATCGAGGGTGGTTTGTTGAAGAGAATATTGGTGCAGCACAGTAACTGGAACGAGATGATTACCGGAAATACGGCCTGACGGCCTCTCGTACTACTTGCGACCAATCTTTTGGTCAAGCTGGCACAGACAGACCACAGCAGCACTCAAATTGATATTAACATGGCAACACGACGACGACAGAGGGTAGGAATACAGGGAATACATACACGCTTCAAGTTGTGATGTGTCCATTGTCAAAAGTTCCTCAGTTGCGAATCCAAACGTCCGCGTCATGGTTGGTAGATGCCAAGTAATCTTCAGCAAGGATATCCTCGAACTTGACCGATGGGGAGTTGTCGATGGAGAACGGGCTCCTCGGATTGATGTCCACACTGCTAGTACTAGCGCTGGACCCCAATGAAGGGCCACGCCAGGCTGCGGTAATCGGGTCTTGTAACGGATCCGAGCTTGTAGATGGTAAAGAACCAGGCATCACCTGTGGATACGCAGAAGGCGGAGCATGGAGAACGCATCCTTGCTGCAGGAAGGGTCTACCTGAGGCAAGCGTGCTTCCTGTTCCATAAGCCCTCCCAGCGGGACGCTGGCAAGTCCAAGACCCGGGAAGCTGGGAAACGACCCGGGACATCCGAGGCGACGAGGGGGGGTCGTCCGAAGCCGTTGGCAGGGGAAGTTGCCTTGGGCCACGAGATCCCTGAGCGAATCTGTCCTTCTGAGAGGTGGAAATTGACAACTGTTGCTTTACATGCGAGATTCGTTCATCCAACGCTTTTTCTGGTCGAGCCCTTGGAATGGATGGGTGTGGGACGACGCGAGCGGGGATCTGCTTTTCAAGCTCTTTACGAAGGGTCATGATCTGGCTCTTCAGCACGACTGGGAATACTACCCGCTCGTCGTCATCTGCATCAGTGATCCGTACGAGGGTTGCCACACTAAGCAGAGGGAAGGATGATTAGCATGAGGGGGAATGTGTCATAAGTATCAACTTACAATGCTTCTTTCAGATATGCAAAACTGAACCCTTGTGTCAGGTGTGCCACTTCCTCGACGAGAGACTCTGGGAAAGATATTTCGTCGTTGTCCTTGAGCTTCTCTTGCCAATACTCGGCGTACAGAACACGCTCCTGGTAATCAGGATCATCGAACAGACTGCCCGACTAGTTAGCACGAGTAACTGCTAGGTATTTGTCAACTCACTATTTCCGATCGAACCTGCTGGGCCGGTTGGACAGGCCGGGGTCAAGTCTATCGAAATGATTGGTGGAAGCAATGGCAAGTAAACCGTCGTTCCCTTCGAGCCCATCAAGCTGGTTGAGGAAAAACGATCGGTTCCGGTCGTTGATCAAACTGTCGAGGTCTTCCAATATCAACTAAACAATATTTAAGCTCATTTGCAAGGAAGTGTTTCGTCCAATACATACCACACAAGGGGCCAACTGACGTGCCTTGAGAAAGATGCTCTGCATAGCTGCTTCTTCGCCTTGAAAACCTTGTACATGCGTCAGTTACCTACGATCATTTGACTGGTTTCTTCGCTCACTCTGGAAAGATTTCACGTAGAGTGGGGTAAACCCACGTTCGGTGCAGGTCTTCATGATGACTTTGATACTGATGGTTTTTCCGTTCCCTAAGGACATCCTGTCAACGCGCATGCGAGCGGCTCGATTAAGAATCTTACCTGGGGGACCGTACATGATCAAACCACGCTAGGATGAGTATACTCTTGAGTCTCTATCGCAACACTACCAAGGTGTAACAATACCGACCTTCCACGGAATGGATAGTTTCTTGTACGTCATCTCTGATTTGAAGAACCCATATATATCTTTCTGCAGGGCCTTCTTGTTCTCCTCCTTCATGACGACATCGTCCCAAGACGAGTCATTGATCTCGAGCCAGAGCGTTTTGTTTTTGGTCCAAAAACCCTGGTTGAAGACCCAGATCTCATCGTGGGTCTGTTCTGCATAGAGGCAAACGGCGAGCACGAGATCTCGCGCTGGATGCTCAGGGCCGTCATGAAGGATGAAATGGACAGTCCTGATGAAGTTCCCGATCTGAAACTGGTTCACACATCAGGGGGTCACAGGCTTTCGCGTTCATGCGTCACTCGTACCTTTGTGATCTGCACGACAAAATCACTCTTCTGCTCAACGCCAGTCAGTAGTGTCCAATGGGTGGACGGAAATTATTACATTCCAAGTGAGCTTATACGAGCCGATGATAATATTGTCGATGAGTGCTCCAGCTACCTTGCCGGCGATGCGTCTGGGTATTTGTGTAAACACGACGTTTGAAACTCGTTCTAATTCTGCGTCATCAGAGTCTGAAGGATGGATCATGATGCCAGGAAGCGCCAAGAAGCTGGTGAGCCTGAAGTCGTCCGAGACGACGAGCGAGTACCCTGGGTACATTCCCCGCAGGGCGTCCGCGCTACAGAGGAAGGATTTACTCAGTCGATCGATGTCACCGATCGAGTATAGCTGTGATGACTCACGCAATCAGCTCGGGGATGGCATGCTTTGCAGAGGCTGGGGTAGAAAAGGTGAGCGCTCGAAAGGTGGAACAAGGGCTGGCTCGGAACACGAACACTGGTCTACCCATTTTTCGTAAAAGCTGGTTGGTTCATCGTGGATAGGGCCTGACCGAACGTCCACGTATTCGATGTCCTGTTGCAGTACTCGTGGCATGCTTGATGCTTGCGTTGGAACTGCGACAGCTGGGATTATAAATGTCGAGACTCCACAGCATTGATCCAAGCGGGCCGCCCTCACCGCATGTTCAGGGGCTAATTTTCCGAATGTGGGGTAGCGACTGAGTTGAAATGCCGGGTTGATTACCGGAGTCTCAGATCTCAGGCTTTTCAAGCTACCAGTACTATCAACGTCACCATCGCCAGACTTGGATGTCGACCCAGCCTCTCCTTCAGCGCACTGCCTCCAAGCGCATCGCCCTTCCAGTCAGGGTAGAACCCAAAGTTTCGTTTGCGAACGAGAGAACGTTTTTGTCATGGCTTCACTTCACCGTCGTTCTTGGTGGGCTTGCTGTCGGTCTACTCAACTTTGGGGACCGGGTGCGCACTCTATTTCTGCGGTAATGATGTTCCATTGACTTGCTTCCGGTTCACAGATTGGAAGAATTAGTGCCGCAATGTTTTCAGCCGTCGGTATGTCGTTCGTGAGATCGAGGCAGGAGCACACATTTGACACAAGTAGCTATGGCCGTGATGGTGTATGCCCTGTACACATACCACTGGCGAGCCGCGTCCATCCGCCGCGGCGGACGTGGACCTTATGATGATCGTGTTGGGCCGGTCAGTATCGCAGTAGCACTGTCGGTTATGCTGAGCACTAATTCGATTTCAATAGACCGTCCTGTGCGTTGCATTGCTCAGTAAGTCCCCGCTTTTGTCCACTCTTGTCCACTGACAACGTTTTGAAGTCGCTATCATTGTCAACTTTTTCCTACGGTTTTCGCACGACTGAGGGGACATGGACTTGCTGTTACCTTTTGCTCGATCAATGTGGAGCGTTGCCTGAATTCTGTACCTATCATATGATATACATAGGATGTCAAGAAGATCACCCTCTCTTCTGCCTCTTGGTGTTTGTGCGTGTGGGTAGTGACGCAGAAGTGTCGATCGAGGAAACAGATATGGAGCGGCGCAACTAGGAGAAAATTCAGTACGCTCAAGGCTGACAACCTGGAAAGGAACGCACCTGTTTCCTGCCTCTGACACTCCTCGCGCTAATGACGCTCTGAGCCCTTCCCTCTTCCCCATCTTTATCTTCCTTGGACTCATCGACATCCATAGGGGTTGACTCCTTGCCGTCTCTATCGGCACTCTCACTCCCTCTGACGCCCAGCCTTGCCTTTAGTACTCGAATATCCTGGTCCACCCTATCCACGACTTTTTTTGTCTCGATCAAAGCGGTTGTAGCATCTATCAGTGATTCCAGCTGAGAGCAATTATCCCTCGTTGGCATTACCAAACGCGTGTGTGTAATGCCGAGCTCAGCAAGTGCCTGTGTGACCTTGGGTGCGATGGTCGCCTTTGGAACCGGGAGTTTGAAACTGCGAAGGTGGACAGGGACGTGAGTGACTTTTGTTGTGTTGGTCAAGCCTGGGGGGGGTTCGACCCGGACGATGCAATGTTGTGCATCTGCAGTTGGATGAGCTGGGGAAATTGAGTGGACGGGTCGAGCTCACCGTAGACGGCAGACTTGGCTGAGGGTGCTTTTTTGGTTACGGGGGGGCCGAGTTGAATGATGTTGGACGGGGTAGGGGGTACATCGGTGTCCATGGTGGTACCTTTCTTCTTCTTCTTGATGCCTTCGATGGAGAGGGCTGAAGGGCCGTCTTCCTCGACGACGATGTCAGGAAGACCCGAGTCGACTCCGAGCAAAGTGCGCAAGAGATCGTCACGTTCTTTTCTGAATTTACGCTCGTTTTGCTCGAGTCGCTTGAGCTCTACGAACAAGGCCTCCTCCTCTGCGATTTCTTCGGGTGTTCGATCTTCGAGGCTGGCGATGTAATTTTTTCGCATCGTTTCTCGCTCTGGAATGGAATTTGGTGAGAAGTGCTGTGGTGGTACGTGGATGTGATGATGTGGATACCTTTGTCGAACTGGTAACTGTTGAGGAGGTGCGATTTAGTGGACTCATCCCCGGCCCATGGTCTATTCCTGATGAGCTTGCGACAGACGCTGTAATAGCGGTCTTTGATGTCCTGTTTTGGGAAGTCAATGTGTGTTTAGATGCTGCGTGAGGTCAAGTTACCTCGATCGCGCGCACGGGGCCGTCAGGGTGATCGTAGCGATCATGTATGACATACCAGCGAAGATCATATTCTTGTACGATCTTGAATAGATAGTCTGTTTCGTCCTTTGTCCATTCGTTGTCTGTGGATAGTTATGAGATACGTAGAGGGGGGATTGGAGCGGACGAACCCTCCAAGAGACGGGTGTATTCGTCCTGGGAGTAGCTGTATGGCTGTGGCTGCACGTTGTACTTTGCGAACGGATACTCTAGGAGGGGATGGGGGGAATGCACGGGAGAGGGTGAGTATGACGTACCGGCGGTGGGGTCAGCCGCCTTGACCCAGTGAGAGAGTTGGAGGGTATCTGAGCGGGCGCTGTTCGTGAATGGTCTATGTTCCCTGTCTGGATAGTTGGGGGAGATCTAGGTAGGAATGAAGTGGCATACCATTTCGCGGTACCACCACCGCCAAAGCTGGGTTTCTGTTTGAGCCGTGGCTTTGCGAGGTGGGCAGCGAGGGACGGAGCGGAGGGGCCGATGAGGGAGTATAGTTCGCGGGATATTCCGTCTGGTTTCTTCGTGGACGATGAGTGGGTCCTACGGGGAAGGGATGGTCCTGGAGTGAACTGGGGCAGCGACAACGCGCTCCGTATATCGGACGCAGAGATGGCCATTTGAAGAGTTATAGTGCTTACATAACCAGAGTCATAGAGATCGTCGTCAGCCAGCCAGCTAGCTTTAATGCGATTCCATCTCTCTTCTTCATGCGACTTATTTCGTTCCTTTTCGTTCTCTTCTCGTTCGCTTCAGCCTTTCATTCAGATCGTCATCACCAGCTAAGACGCCTCGCTGCCGACAATTCGTCTGCAATGTCCACCCCTTCCTTGTCCTCTCCCACT
>QFEM01005849.1:0-22264 GCA_003316205.1 Boletus bicolor
CCTGTGGGCTTGGAGGATGAGAGGCCGACAGGCTGGTATTGCTACCACCAGAAGCATTGCTTGGTAACGATGCACGTGCAGCACTGAATCTGGCGTGAGAAGCAACCGGATCACCAAATGCATGCTGTCCATAGAACAGATCTTGGTTGTCGGGTAACATCTGGCCATCAACATCCAATGTATGCGGCGGCAGCGTGTGAACTCCGTATTCTCGTGCCTTGGTCTATCACTGCTTAGCCTCCTTCCACATCTTAAGTTCCATCTCTAATTTGGCAACATCATCCTTTGGCCATTTGGCCGGAATAGGATAAATGTCACTGATACCCGCCTGTGCTGTGGAGTCTATGTTCGTGGGTGGGAATTGAGGAGCAGGATATACAGGATGGGCGATCATGATCATGTATAATGGATTATGTGGTCTTCTCTTCCATATTATGTAACCACCTTCCAACATCTGACCCTCGTGTTCATATTTGCTGGGGAAGGTGTACATGTGACGCATAGCCACTTTGTGGTTGAACCTAATCCGCTTATATTTACTACTTGGGTTCTTGAATTTGTACATTTTGTCGGTCAAAACTCTGATTTGAGGATGTCCCTGAGTATGTATGGGCTTATCCAGCATTATCTCCGATTGGCATGTCTTGTTCAGGTAAGCAGTTGGATGTACCCAATGCTCCCACGGTAAATATACTGATGTACAAGGGACAGTGTCTATATCCTCCACCTCCTCACACAGTAACACCTTACCATTCACACCAACAGGAATATTCTGCCAAGTCTGATGCTCACATAACAACTTCATGTTTTGTTCATCATCCCCATCGGGAATAAGGTTATCCACATTCATACCAGATGTGGGCCAGTTCTCATAAAACAACCATTTATTGATGCCAAATTCGTTCTGAGGGGGAGTAGAAGAATGGAATGCAAACACACGGACCTTCCATTCAGATTGTGCCGTCAGTGTAATATGTCCCTCTAGAGCGAATCGAGTCATCTTGATCCAATCAGAATGCTGAGCGAATAATGTATGTGGATTGAATGACATGGGAATAGTGTTCAGGGTCGTGGCCCAGTACTCTGCGAAATTTTCCCATGGAGTCTCTTTAGAGTGGCATCTAGAATCAAAGACAATCGGGGTCTGACTGGTAAAGCTATTCTCAGTACCATTCCTATGGATACCTACTACAAGAGCAAGCTTGCGTATTCCATTACTGCGTGCCATACCCCTCTTGTATCATACACAAGATGCAACTCAACAGAGTCGCAAGAGGCTAGCACTAACAGACTTCCATCTACAGGAGGTACCTTTTGGTTGATGGTGAGAATGCTGCCAAGGCTGAACATGATGTGTCTTGTGAGGGCGATGTGGTGCATGTCGTGACCTCTTTTTACAATAATGAGCCATCTAGTGGGCTCTCTAATAATAGGTTGGCTATCAAGATTCGATGATGATGGTGTGAAAAGAAGGGAAGACATTCAATTTTCTCATGCTCACACAATGTCAGACTATTTATATCTGCCAGAACCCAGATGTATTAGTTCCAATCTGGGAAGGGATAGACAACCTCATTGGGTATCTGATCTCATAACTGGTTAGAGTACATGTACCTATACTCTATGTTATACAGATTATGGTGGACAATATCAAAATATGAAACAAGACCCCTAAATAAGGGGTCATCTTGATACCTGCGCTCCAATGTGAACCGCCAAGACTCATTGTTGGAGGCAAACACATTGTTGAAGGTCCTGGATAAACTACTTATTACTAAGTATTCTATTACCCCTTTCAACCTCCAAGTGAGATCCTCCCCAATCTTGGTGTTCCTCAGGTACGCCCAAGGAACCGGTCCATCAACATCAGCACCGGGCTCCCAGATTCTATGTCCAGGGATTTAGCAATAGAACTCAATAAATCCCTCACACATACATTGGGCCGTGGGGAAGCAGTCCAGACAGTGGGCAACCTCAGTGCCTGTGGGTCTATTGTGGACACACCAACATCGGGCATTGGCATTGGCGTTCTGATGACATAGAGGGGGTGGGGAGACGAAGGCATAGGGTAGGGGGAGACCGGTGTGTTGTGTGGGGGCAGGGGAGGAGTGGGCCAAGGAAGGCGTGTCCGCGGAGCTGGTGTCGGACTTGTAACTGCTGTCCTGAGGGGCGATGTCTGATAGGGAGACCGTGGGGGTGGGAGGACATATGGGCCTTTCAGACCCTATTTACTACCATTCCCCTGGCCACCGGAGGAAGCCACGCAGGTGGCATACAGCAATGGAGGCACTGCCCGTGGTTCATAATCCATGGGCTCATCTCCTGAATCCACTTCTGCTGGCATTCCAGCAGCTCGGGGTGCTCCTTCTTGATGAAGAGCTCGGTCACCACTCCAACTCTCCATGACTCTGTGATCCTATTGGTTCATCAACAACCCATGAAGTAATTTAAAATATTCTATTATATACCTTTTATGGACCCACTCCTGCCACCCATTGTCACTTATCATGAAGCTATGGAACTTTAAAAATAGTCAGTAAAATTGTTTAAACAACAACTTGACCAACTACCTTGGCGTTGCACCCGACTGAGTGCATGTGCCAAGCCTCGGAGGGCTGGATGGCCTTCATGTGCATCAGGTTGATGTGGAGGACGGGAATGTTGCAGTCACAGCACACAACGTGTGGGCCCTTCTCAACCAAACCAGAAGGGGGGCAGGATGACAGGCAGTTGAGGGTCACATAGAGGACCATGTCATGATAGAGGGAGGGGGGGAGAAGGGGGCCCTTGACAAGCAAAGGGCAGGCATCGGTGGGGGTGAAGAGCTTGGAGGCAGGAGACTGCATTGTGTGTAGGAAGGTGGGGGTAGAACTTGTAAGAATTCTGGCTGAGATCGAATTCTGACCCTGTATTTATAGTACAGAGTGACGTGACAGTGACCACATAACATGGGATCCATATGTCTTCTTTTGGAGACGGAGTTCACCTGTCATTACATTCTCTTTTTGATCCCATCACAATATTGCCTAATGGAGCTTAGTTAATTCTCACGTCAACTGGTTTCCATCAGAAGAAGCACAGCCTTTTTGATCACTGTCAGTTGCCATGGCAACAGGCTGATACATCATATGACTACCACATCACATGATACAGGGACAGGTAAAGCAGGTATCACTTTAAGGTATGCGGATGACAGCATGTGACTCACAAGGTAGCATGGGATTTACCCACTACTAACCTTGTAAGTCCCCTGCTTTACCTGTACCCAATGCCCATATAGGCAAAGTCACACATGCATAAGGCATCTAATTGGCTGAGGCCCCTTTGGGACCTTACCCAGTTGCCTTATTGGGCATGACCCAAGCCATATATGACATAGGTAAAGGGTAAAGAGCAGGACTTACAGTGTTATATGGGGACATCCCGCTTATGTAATGATGGGCTAGAAATATATATATACCACACCTCTGTGGGTATTTCGCCCATCTTCCCTTTACCCTTTACATCTACCATGTCCCAGCCAAACTCCACTTCCTTCTTCCTCCCCTCTCAATCGCAACCCGAGTTGTCGGGCTCATTCACCACATTCTCAATGCCTGACTGGCCAGGGAACCAGCTGGGCGATGCCTCCATCTACCCCAGCCTCAATGCCGAGGTGGAGCCACTGAACACTCTCATGTGGGAGACATTCACTGCCGAGGAAGAGGCAGCCCATCATAGTCGCCATAGGGCAATAGCGCCAAGACCCTCTCCAATGGTGAGTGGTCCATTGACCAACAACCAGAGCAAAGAGGCTGACACAAAACAGCCGATCCCCTCGCAGGTGCCACCCCTCTGGATCCAGCAGTGATGACCTCCTGTCGTCTTCGATAAGGATGAGGAGGACTCTATCCAGGCCCAGTTGGTGGAGGTGCAAGCCGCCAATGCTGTGGACAAGGGTAAGGGGCTGGCGGTACCTGCCAAGCCCATCGCTAGGCCAACCCGGGCCCCAGTGCCATCAGCCTCTCACGTCAATCGGATACAGTGTGTGGAGGCAAGACAAGGCACACCCACAGGGTTGTTCCATTGGAGTGGCCTCAATTATTTTTTAACATATTCTCAAGTAAGTGACAGGTTACATTTTAGATGACAAAAATGAGCTAATTATCACCCCTGGAAGGTTGGTGATATTCCATTTGAGGAAGTCACCCAATTCTTCAGGTTGTGTACCCCACGTCCTAAAACCTGGAAGGCCATATGCGAGACCCACAGGGATGGTGGCCGACACTAGCACGTCATCCTTCAGTTTGAGTCTAGGCTCTGCTCTAGGAACAGAGCTCTGTTCGATATTGCTGGGCTCCACCCAAACGTCGTCACATAAATAATCTATTCTTATCATTTATTCACATTGCCAACTGATTTATTCTCACCCTTAAGTCTAGCTGAGATCTCCTCGTCTGATGGGAGTACATTCACAAAGAGGATGGAGTGGAACTTGCCGGTCCCTAGGAGGGCCCTGAGGAGATCGCTGTCAATGACAACCTCAAGAAGAAGGGTAAGACCAACGAAAAGTGGGCCCATATCCAAGAGGCCGACAACCAATCAGAGTTCCTCAAGCAGGCGAGGGAGTACGCACCAAAGGACTACGTCCTCTATCATGACAAACTCATGGCATACGCAGACAAGCACTGGAAGACAGTCCAGCCAAGGTACCAGCCCCAATATCAGGATTTCCCATCTCTACCAACTGAGGCCAAGAAGTGGCTCGAAACGGAGTTCCTTTCATGGGACCGCCCGGAAACCTTGGCACTTTGGGGGCCGACTTGTTTAGGTAAGACGGAGTGGGCATGGAGTTTAGGTAAGTTATTCTTTTTTTTTGTTTTGATTGCCATTCACATATTCCCACAGGGCCACATATCTTCATGTCTGGGCAGTTCAATGCCCAGCAGTTACTTGAGACCAACAGTGATGAGGAGCCCCAGTACATTGTGCTGGACGACATCGAGATTGACCAATTCTGTTGCATTAATATTCTTTGTACTTTATTGTAGTCAAATGGACTCACCCAGACATTGCCGGATTACTTAATCACGGATAGATAAACTTTGTTTTGATGCGTACCTTCCTCAGTCACCGACTCCATCATGTACTGAGGTAAGATCGGACTATTCACACTTCGTACTTCTTACTTACATCCTGTAGTATATTCCTACAGGTTATGAGCCCTGACGCTCTAATCTAAGATCATTGCATATATTCGTGTCAACGCGCCACATACATTCGCTGAAATATCTAGTACTACGACAGAGGAGGTCAAGCTACCAAAGCTCAATGCGTCTGGCAAGGAGTGGACCACTTGGAAGGTCCGACTCCAGCTTGCTACCAGTAGCCGAGGACTAGCTGGGTACCTTGACGGAAGCAAGAAAAAGCCCACGGATCCAGTGACTGGAAACCCGGCTGGATGGACAGCAACCACTCCTGACAAAGTCAAACTGGTCACAGAGTATGACAAGGACTTGTCGACCTGGATCGAAAAGGACACGAAAGTGCGACATATGATCACAAACACCCTTCCCAATTCCATCTTTGTTCATCTCATGAACAAGAACTCCACCCACGAATACTTCATGACTCTTTGCAACCTCTTTGAGAAGTGATCTCTTGTTGTCGGCGCTGAAATGCATCGTCAGCTAGGAGAACTCAAGCTTAAGGAGGGAGGAGATGCACGTGTGCATATAGAGAAGATTATTGCACTTCGTGAAGACTTAGCCTCTATTGGACGCCTGGTCACCGACAAAGACCTCTTTAACATCATATATGTGTCGCTACCACACTCATACAACTCTGGACTTGCCGCATTATTCTCCACGATGCGCCTACAAGGCACTACCATCACATCAGACGATCTGATGGACATCGTGCTGGAAGAATATGAACGGCTTATGCTTCAGAACGGGGGGGAAGGAAAGAACTCCTCGAGCGAGGACACAGCTTTCGGGGCCAACACGTCGTCCAAGAAAGGAAAGGGGAAAGGAAAGAAATTTGGTGGCAACCACTATAATTGTGGTTGGTCCAGCCACAAGACTTCAGACTGCTGGGAAGAAGGTGGCAGAAAGGCTGGTCAGGCGCCAAAAGGGTGGAAGCCACGCGGAAAGAAGGCTAAAGACAACAAAAGCAAAAGTAAATCGTCAGCCTCCGTGAATGCAACTACCAGCAACAACAGCCAGCCTGACAGTGCCTGGCTCGCTGAGTCACCTAGCAAAGATGACGTCGATGCCTTCCTAGCCTGAAACGATAACATCCCAGAGCTATATGACAGTGGTGCCTCGCAACACCTCTTACCATGCCATGAATGATTCCTCAACTTTGTCAATATCCCACCCAAGCCGATCTGGGGAGCGGATAACGGAACGTTCAACACGATCGGACGAGGAGACTTACCCATCTATCTTCCTAATGGGAATACTCGGTCGCAAATCCTTTTGAAAGACGTCTTATACGTGCCAAGTATGCAAGTCACACTTGTATCCATTAGCCATTTTGCAGGGGCAGGTTGTCAAGTGGTCTTTGACGGAGGGATGTGTCAGATCTTTGACATGGAACGTCATCTCCTAGGACAAGTCATAGTCGTGAATGGTCTATACAAAACACAACATGATTATTCAGTGACCGCAGTGACAGCAAAAGGAGAAAGACGACTTACCATGGAAGATCTTCATGCCCATTTGTTCCATATTGGAGTGGGGACAATCCATGACATGTTGGCAAAAGGAATGATCACCGGTGTAACATTGGACCCTAAAAATGCAATGATGGGTCAATGCGCTTCTTGCAAGTATGGAAAAGCGACTCGAAAGCCTATCGGAAAGGTCTGTGATCCCAGCCGAACAGAGAAACTCGGCGAGGAGATACACACCGATGTCTGGGGACCTTTACCTGTCCACACCCCTGGAAAGTGGAGCTACTACTGCTCTTTCACCGATGATCACACACACTATACACACGTGAATCTTATGCACGTCAAATCAGACACATTTCAAGCTTACCTCGAGTTCGAATCCTGGCTGAAGACACAACATGAGACTCCAGTGAAACAGCTTCATTCTGATCGTGGAGGGGAGTATCTGTCCGACGAATTCACTTGTCATTTAAAGTCCAACAGAACAGAACGAAAACTCACCACTCACGATACACTGGAACATAATGGAGTTGCTGAATGCTTGAACCGAACTCTTGTGGAATGTGTGCACACCACCCTACATGCAAGTGGATTATCCAAAAACCTGTGGGGGGAAGTGCTCTTGCATGTTGTTTGGGTAAAGAACAGGCCAGCTACCAGGGCACTAGACAGGAAAATGCCCTATGAAATGCTATATGGGAAGAAACCTGACTTGGGCGACCTACCACCCTGGGGAGTGAAATGTTGGGTCCTTGATCGCTCGGGATCAAAACTTGATGAATGGGCTAAAGAAGGTCATTGGGTCGGATTTGATGCCGAATCTACGGCACATTGAATCTACTTACCTGATCGGCACGCTGTAGTTGTTGAGTGCAACATCACATTCCAACAAGACAATACACTGGTCTCAGTACAACTAGACAACAAAGCTAGCAGAGGTAACACAAATCAGTCAGACCCAGTTACCAAACCCAACAACGTACCAGCACCAGTGACAGCACCCACGACCAATGGTCAACCACCACTTGTCTTACCACCCGTCTTACCACCTCCGCCCAACATCATCGAAAATCCATCGGATCTGCAGCAATCAGCTCATCAACGCACCAAATCCAATTATCTTCGAATGCTATGAAATGGAGAAGGGACTCACGATGGTAAGAGAGGTGACCCACCTAAGGGCATACGAGCTGTCGTGGTGGAAGGTGTTGAAGGTGGACACGCTTCATCAGCATGGGAATTAGACAATGAAAATGCAGTGTTTGCGCTGCTTACCGGGAACACAGAAGCTGAGGGCTTAGAACCAACAATGATCGATGAAGCCAAGACATGACCGGATTGGCCAAAGTGGGAGGAAGCCATCGATGCTGAATTGAAAAGCCTTGATGATGCACACACCTGGAATGTGGTCAAACGCCCTAAAAACACCAACATCATGAGCTGCAAGTGGGTCTTCAAGATAAAGAAGAACGCTGCAGGCGAGATCGACAAATACAAAGCACGTTTAGTAGCTTGCGGCTTTACCCAGCAATACGGCATTGACTACCACGAAACTTATGCTCCAGTTGCTTGACTTGCCTCACTGCGACTTATTCTGGCGATCACGGCATGTCAAAATTGGGATATTGATGTATTCGATTTCCATAGTGCATTTCTCAATGGCAAACTGGACGACAACGAAGTCATCTACATGGAACTCCCACCAGGCTTCAATAAACAGGGTCATGATCTTGTCATGCGGCTCTGTGTCACTCTTTACAGCTCTAAGCAGGGAGCACTAAAGTGGTACCAACGTTTATACGGTACACTTCAGGACTTAGGCTTCACACGGATGGAAGCGGACTGGAGAGTGTTCATTGCGATTATCGCCGAGCACATCCTCATCTTAGCTTCACACATGGATGACTGTACCGTCACCAGAGCTTGTCAGACGTCATAAAAGCGTTCAAAGACGAAATCGGGACACGGTTTTGGATTACTGACTTGGGTCCAATCAGTTGGTTGCTAGGGATGAAGGTTACCAGGGATCGTGACAAGCGTATCATTTCTCTCTCCCAAGAACCATACATTAATGTGATTCTCGCCAAGTACAACTTCACAGACGTCAAGCCAGTCAGTATACCACTCGACCCGCACGTCCAACTCTCGGACAAGCAATCACCAAAGACCACAAGCGAGATAGCACATATGTGCAATATCCTTTATCGTCAGGCAGTCAGATCGTTAATCCATCTTGCCACTGGTACTCGACCCGACATCGCCTTCACTACGTCCTTTGTAGCTCAATTCAACAACAACCCCGGATGGGACCATTGGGAGGCAGTGAAGCAAATTTACAAGTACCTCACCGGAACTAAAACACTCACACTCACATTTGGAACTCAGACAAAAGGTTTGGTTGGATACGTCAATGCAGACGGCACTACACAGGAACACCAACATGCTATCATGGGTTTCACTTTTCTTATCGACGGGGGAGCGATCCTCTGGGGTTCAAAGAAACAGGAGCTTGTCATACTTTCCATGGCTGTTACGATGGCCAGGAGGCTATAGTAATGGGGCCTTCGCTGGACAAGGATGTCACTTGGGGGCAACGACGCAGTTAGCACTTGGGGAATTCCTTCAAGCGCACAAGGGAGTACTCAAGGGGGTTCCTTAGTACGGGATAAGGAGTCGCGGGTGAGGCGACGACGCAGTGGTTGCCTGGGGGATTCCTACAGGCAGACAAGGGTTCGACTAGGGTAAGTACCCGTAGGTCGACGAAGGTTCCTTTTGGTGAAGGAAGAACAAGAGCGGTTATTTAATAGTAGACCGGAGACTTAGGACAAAGAGTAAAGGTGTGGATTGCCCTAGCGCAGATCGAGATACAGGGTAAATCGAAGGAGGTCTAAGCTAAGGAATCAAATTGTAAAAAGAGAGGGTTTATATACCCCTGGATACGCGCATGGGCCAGGTGCAGGATATCGCGGGATCGGGATAAACCGTGGGATAACACATATGGAACCGGGAGAAGCACGTATCCTGTGTATCGTGATAAACCAGATCAGAGGAAGAAGAGAATCATGGACACATGCATGGAGCATGTGAAACACGTGTCCGGTTATCATGAGAGGATCAACAGAGCTGTGAGACAAGAGGAAGATACCGCCGGTATGGAACGGGGGGAAGCTGGAGGCGGAGAAAAGGAAAGAAGTTCAGTGGATGAGCGAGGGCATGAAGGATACGTACGCCAGGTGCTGGTAGTACAAGTAGGCTGAGTAACCGTAGAAAATGTAGAAGAAAAAGAAAAGGGATAGAGAGTCATAACAACGGCCAAATCTGAGTACGTTGCCGCCACGCATGCCGCTAAAGAAGCAATCTGGCTTTGATGACTCATTGGCAAGATGTTCCAACCCCTCATGTCCTCAATGACTCTCTACAGCAACAACCAATTGGCTATCACGTTAACACGCAACAGTAGCTATCACGCATGCACAAAACATATTAACATTCATTACCATTTTATTTGTTTCAGTGTTGAGAATGATTCTATTTCTTTTCTCTATTGTCCTTCGACGGACATGATCGTGGATACTCTTACTAAAGCATTACCTAGCATTAAGGCTAAGCATTTCGTGCACAAACTAGGATTACACCCGTTCGTTTGAGGAGGGAGTGTTGCATTAATATTCTTCGTACTTTATTGTAGTCAAATGGACTCACCCGGACATTGCTGGATTACTTAATCACGGATAGATAAACTTCGTTTCGACGCATACTGAGGTAAGATTGGACTATTCACACTTTGTACTTCTTACTTACATCCTGTAGTATATTCCTACAGATTCATGTCACTCAAAGAGTTCTTTGGAGCTCAGAAGGAGTTCAATGTCACTGACAACTATATGAAGAAGCTCCATGTGTTCTGGGGTAAGCCTTGTATTTGGCTAAATAACAAGAACCCCCTCAGAACAACCGTACACAACCCCAACTGGATTGCGGGAAATTCAGTTATTGTGGAGGTGACTCAACCACTGTGGGAACCAGCCCTGGTTATGCAGTATAATCTGGTGGTGGAAAGGTGGACCCTGGATGGTGGGAGACCGGTGGAGGAGGTGGTGGCTGAGGCTAACCAAGGTATAGAGGAAGTAGCTGAAAGGCTAGAAGATGTAGTCATGAGTGCCCCTCAGGGGCAGGAGATCACTTACCTTGGGGACCTTCAGTCCTATAGAGCAGGCCGCTTTAGGGCCAAGTAAATAGATCTTATCTTTGTTATCTTTTGTTATCTATTTATTATCTTTGGCCTTGGTTTTATTATCAGATAAAAAACTCTAACTCATGCTCTTCAACTGAAGAGCCAATAAGGCAAGGGACCAGTTTGCCTGGTCCCTGTTTAACTATAGTGTGATATATTCTTAGGCATGTGATTTGTTCTTGGTCATGTGATTGTGGGAACTGGCAACCACCGGTGGCACATGGTGATCCAGCTTCTAAAGGGGCATTCACACGTGTCATATGACAAGAGTCAACATTGTATTTCCACCAACTGCCCCACCACCAACCTGAGTAAGGCTGGGGTGGCACATCTGTTAAAAGATAACACAGGTGTCCTAAGGGGGACTCAACGAGAACAGAAATCTCATGTAGAACAGAAGGGTAAAAGTCCCCTTGATTTTGATTTTCAGTGTAAACACAAACCATGAAAGTGTGGCCTATCAATCCTTTAGTCCCTCAGAATTTGAGGCTAGAGGTGCCAGAAAAGTTACCACAGGGATAACTGGCTTGTGGCAGCCAAGCGTTTATAGCGACATTTCTTTTTAATCCTTCAATGTCAGCTCTTCCTATCATACCGAAGCAGAATTCAGTAAGTGTTGGACTGTTCACCCACTAATAGGGAACGTGAGCTGGGTTTAGACCATCGTGAGACAGGTTAGTTTTAACCTACTGATGGAATTGTCGTCGCAATAGTAATTGGGCATAGTATGAGAGGAATTATCCATTCAGATAATTGGTATTTGCACCTGTCTGATCAGGCAATGGCACGAAGCTATCATCTGCTGGATTATGGCTGAATGCCTCTAAGTTAGAATCCATGCTGGAAGTGACAATGTTTTGGTCCTGCACATATGAATGGAGTCGAGATAGAGCTTTGCTTGTGAACCAAATCAGGTGGGCTAGGCTCATCAGGCGGAAATGCCTGGCAGGTTCATCTACAAATTACAATCATGATATGTGCGGGGGTGAATCCTTTGCAGACGACTTGAATGGGAATGGGGTACTATAAGCAGTAGAGTAGCCTTGTTGCTACGATCCACTGAGGTTAAGCCCTTGTTCTATAGATTTGTTCAGCCTTTGATGAAAGGTTTGGGCTTTCTTCTTTCTTTCATCACATTCTCTGCTTTAGGGCCGGTTCAATGGAACTCAGGCAACATCATGGATGTGTTGATGGAAGGTAGCAAAGCATACACTCTCAAGTTTAGGGCAGGCTTTTGGATGATGGATCATAGTCATGTCATGGTCAATGACAGTATCCACGGCCATAGGACTTTGAAAGCACCGCATCCCGTCTGATCTGCACAGTTAAGCAAAGTGCTGCCTAGTTAGTATCATGGTGGGGGACCACACAGGAATCCTGGGTGCTATGGTTCAATCATTTTGGGTTCACAAACTGTCACAAAAAGCATAGTGAAAAGTGTAGTGAGATGCAGCAAGGAGTGTAGAAAAAAGTGTGTAGTGAAAAGTGTAGTGAAAGTGTAGCAAAAAAGTGTAGTGAATAGTGTAGCAAAGTGTACAAAGATGTGTAGTGAAAAGTGTAGCAAAAAAGTGTAGTTGAAAAGTGTAGTAAAAGTGTAGTTGGAGTGTGGGAAGGGTGGGTGTAGTGAAAGTGTAGCAATTGTGGCGCATTTTTTATTAGTAAATGTGTAGTTGGAGTATGAGAAAAGGGGTGGACAAACAGAGTGTAGCAAATGTAGCAAAAGTGTAGCAAAAAGTGTAGCAAAAAAAGTGTAGAGCAAAAGTGTAGCAAAAGTGTATGAAAAGTGTAGTGTAGTTAACAGTGTAGTTGAAGATGGGGTAGAGAAGTGTAGCAAGTGTCATGGTAGCCAAAGTGTAGTCCAATTAGCAAAAATTGTGGTGGATGAGTATTTTTGGTAGTGTTGCCAGCTTTTTCCTACATTGCCACAACATGGAAATTGTGGCAGAGTCCAAAAATGCCAAAAATGTGATTTATTGGACATATAAACTCACACCTCTTGCGCACCATGGCAAGCTTGACCAAACAAATGGCTGGGCCTACTATAAGGGAAAGTGGACTCAATGGCAACAAATGATAGATGGCTCATTTGGCTAATCTAATGGCTAGTGATCGATGAACATGTGGGCTAGTGGGCTAAATTATGATGACATGGCTTGACAAATGGGCTGGTTGGATAATTGTTCATCTGATGATGGCTACTAGATTTTCTGGCAAGATGAGTCTATCATACATATCATTTGGTCAGATGTAGATGGAATCATATAAGCCAAATATATGGCAGATATGATGGGGGCATATTCTACATCTGACATGCATCATGTTGAGTCCACGACTGCCAGAGAGGTATCTGACCATTCCTCTAATGCTTAGAGGAATGGATCTGGATTCTTTTCCAGGGTCCCTTTGGCAACAAAGGGACCCTGGAAAGAGGAGAAGGAGAAGATGGACTCGATGAGCAAAAGAAAGAATGAGAAGCATGCGAGGCTCTGCAAAGCAGAGCCAAGAAAAAAAAATAGATGTGAGGGTGTTTAGGGCAGGCCTTTTGAAGTGAAGTTAGGGGTGATGTGTAGGTAGGTCAGGGTAAGTGTAGTGTAGTGTAGGCAAAGGGTGTAGTGAAAAGTGTAACAAAAGTGTAGGAAAAAAGTATAGTGAAGGTATAGTGAAAGTATAGTGAAAGTGTAGCAAAAGTGTAGTGGAAAGGGTTAGCAAAGTGTAGCAAAAAAGCGTAGTGAAAAGGTGTAGTGAAAAGTGTAGTGAAAGAGTGAAAGAGTGTAGTGAAGAGTGTAGCAAAGTGTAGCAAAAAAGTGTAGCAAAAAGTGTAGTGAAAAGTGTAGCAAGAGTGTAGGAAAAAGGTGTAGTGAGAGTGTAGTGAAAGTGTAACAAAAGTGTAGCAAAAAAGCGTAGTGAAAGTGTAGCAAAAAGTGTAGCAAAAAAACGTAGTGAAAATGTAGTGAAAGTGTACACTTTTTCCTACTTTTTTCCTACACTTTTGCTACAATCTGGAATCATTCTGAACTTTGATGACAAAGTGGAAAAAGATCAGAAAAGAAATGTGAAAATGGAAAAACAAAGAAACAGATAATAGGATTCAAAGACAGATACACCAAGTTGATTTTTGGAATCTTTCCAACTATTAGGAGGATCATCAATACCTAAAAACTCTTTTCAATAATGCTCTGATGATTCTGGCACTTAACCTTTCATGGATGGATCAGAAGCTTGTACTCTTTTCCATTATTAGGATTCCAAAGGTAACATTCTGTGCTCTGTCCAGAAAGTCAGTAGTAATACTTATAAGACAGTGAAAAGGTCTTCCAAGAAGAAGGTCAAAGTTAGCCCTAGCAAGGACTTGTTGAACCTGTAAGCATACTTCACTAGCACCAAAGTTGAGAGGTAGATTCTCAAGGACTCCCAAGATTGCATCAGTAATGGTATTAGCAGACAATATGGTCATCTGACAATCCAACCAGATAGGTAATCCAAGGGCTTCCTACATGCACTTTGGCATGGCAATGATCTCAGATCCAGAATCCAGAATGTAGGTAATGGTCTTGTCTGTCCCAGTAACCTTTGCATCCAAGCATTAGAAAGGTAGATTCTGGTGAGTCACACTGAGTCCATTATTGTTCTTGAGAATCTGATCACCATAGTCATGGTGCACAGCCTCTAGATCACAACCCAATAGCTCATTAACCTGTATAGTGTTGGATGCTGTTATCCTCTTTGGTGTCATCATATTCCTAAATTGCTTTTGGAATTCTGGGAAAACAGCAAAGAGATCTTTGACTGGGACTAGAATACTAGTTGCCAGGACACTATTCAGAACTTACTTCAGAGCCATATCATCCTCCAAATTAGGATAAGATGCCTGGTCAGTAGGACCTGTAACCAAAGGCTATTTTAGTGTGGATCTGGATGACTCAGGAGCCTTCCCAGAATTTGGCCTAATGGATTGTGGTGGGATAGCAGGATATATGGGCACAATTGGAGTGGACTTGGAAGTCTCTTGAATTTCTAGAGAAGCTATATCCTCAATGATTGGAATGACATGAGAGTTTATGCATGCAGGATGCTAAGAAGGCATAGCAATACCATCAAAGTGAACTTGCTTTCCACAGGATGAATCCTTGGATGATTTATCTGCTTGGAAGCTTGCCAAGGTCTTTGCAAAATAGAGCTGAAATTCCATATTAGTATAATATGATGCAAAAGGAACTTCCTGCTCATTCACTGTAGTTATAAATGCAGATGGCTTGATATCCAGGACTGTGTCAGTTTCTAGATAGAAAAGAGAGAGAATGCCTGTAGTTAGGTGTGGAGATGAATCACAAGCAAGCAATTTTTCCACCATAGACTGGTCAACACATTTTTTAAGGGTCTTACCATCTGGAACATGAGGAATCAATGACCTGTCTGGTATGTAAAGTTTCCCATCAGCTCTCTAGACTATCTGACCAGCCTGAAGATATTGCATGGCTTCCATACATGTTTGGAGGAAATGTTCCAAATTCCCACAGAATGCACAACTGTTCTATTGTGCAGCAAATTGTTGGGTCTTGAAGTTGTATTCCAGTTTAAGATCAGATCCAGTGGGTTGTTGCATGCTTGATGACAGAGATTGATGGTAAGGTGGAGTCTGAACTGGAACTGGAACTGGGTTAGTTGTGGCAATCAAGGATGCTCGAAGAGCAGAACCTGTCAAGAGGAATTTAGCTACACATATACAATCTGTCATATCCCAGATTTTATATAAGTCCAACTCTATCATCTCCTGTTATAATATATATGAATATTTTCAAAACTTTTTTGGACTTGCACTCTTCTCTTTTCAAGTCATGTAATCTTTGCATGTGACCATGAGAACCATCACATGACCAGGCCTAGAGCTAATGATGTCATGCCTCATGATATACACACTCCTTTAATTTCTGCTCTTCTTACACAGCCCCTTTTAATCACTGTTATCTTTTCCCATGCCTTACTTCTCCAATCAGTCTATTTACAGTAATGGTTCTTTATATTACAGTGGAGACAAAGGAAAATGGTTTAATCAGCAACTGCCACAGCTACCTCCATATCTTCTTTTGTATTAAGTTGGGGAGAGTGAGATTGGAGGCACTGGGATATTGGGCGAGAGCTGGATTAGGGTGAGTGATAGGGAAGCTGGGCCATTCTGGAAAGGCCAGGTCAGGTCCTGGTTGGGTAGGGATGGTTCCTGGGACATTGGTTGGGGTGGGTTCATTTCAGGGAGTGGGATTAGTGTTCCAGGCATCAGCAGGTGGTTGGTCCCAGGGGGTTTGTTCAGTGTCTAGGAATCAAACTGCGTGAGTGGGGGGGGATGACTGGGGGCTGGTGAAGAATCTGGTGTCTCGGGGGTCATCCCATATGAGATGGAGGAAGAAGGAGAAGATGGGGATTTTGAGGAAGAATTGTGTGTGATGCAAGAAGTCCAGGAGAAGAATGAGGACAGTCACTAGGAAGATAGCGAGGACAAGATCCATTGTTTAGTTGGTTATGGAAAAGTTGTTTGGTTGTCATAGTTGATATGCAGTGAGAAGGGGGTGAGCATTTTTAAGGTTTCTTTCTAGTTCCCACATATTTTCAGCAGAGGAGTATTCCTTCTAGGACACTAGGTACTGCCAATGTCCATGTGAACCTTTATGGGAAAGAATCTTATCTATTTCATACTCTTCATCTCCATTGATGATATTGGGGGAAGAATCAGTGAAGTCATGTCTGTGTTCTGGGGTTTCATGATAGATCAATAATAGGGAAACATAGAAGATATCATGTATTTCCCAGGTACTAGGAAGGCGGAGCTGATATGCCACTGGAGAGATGACCCTGGATATCTCAAAAGAGCCTTCTCTTTTGAGGGCAAGCTTCTTTGATGGGTATCTCAGGTGGAGATTACAACCTTCAAGCCACACCTTACAGTATCTCCTACTTTCCAGGGTTAGAACTTCCAGGTAGTTTGTTCCTTCATGAGACATTGTGCCTTCTCATGGGATGCAATGGCTTCAGAGTATGCTTTGTCTAGTCAGGAGAGGCATTGTTCTAGGGCCAGAAGGAAGGTTTTCTTGATTGGAGGATAGAAGCAAGGTTTATACCCTAAAACCAGTGAGAAGGGGGATTGTCCATTAGAGGAGTGGGAAAGGGAGTTATGTGAGAACTTGGCCATGGGAAGGAGGTCCACCCACAGCTCGGGGATTCCTCTATAGAAGATATGAAGATAGGTTTCCAGTTCTTGGTTTACTCGTTTAGTTTCTCCATCGGTCTGGGGGTGATAGGCAGAGGATAGGGCTAGGTTATATTTGAGCAGTTTGGTGAGTTCTCTTGAGAATGCAGAAGCAAATTGTGGGCCTTGGTCTGAAATGATGTGATCATGTAGTCCATAGTGGCAAAAGATGTTGTGGAAGAAAAGTTGTGCTACCCCAGCAGCATCAATAGTCTTGAGACAAGAGCAGAAAACTACCCCCTTCATAAGGTTGTGGTTGACCACGACCATGACAGAGTTGAAGCCCAAGGAGAGGGAAAGATCTGTGATTAAGTCAATAGATACCTGCTGGAAGGGGCAAAGAGCACTGGCAAGAGGGGTGATTGGGGGGCAGGAGGGGTGGGTGTTGACCTTGCTGGCTTGGCAAATGGCGCACCCATGGACAAAGTTGTGGACGAAAGTGTTCAGCCCTGGCCACCAGAAATTGCACTATACAAGGTTTTGGGTGTGGAAGATATCACCATGGCCACACGCTTTGCTTTTGTGGATGGAGTGGACCATATCCTGGCAGTGAGAGGGAGAAAGGTAGAGACGCCCCTTAAAAAAGAGGTGGGACCTGTCGAAAGACCAGTCAGCAGTGGTGGCTCATGGAAAGAGGGACTTCCCATCATTGAGAGTGTTCAGTGCTAAGGTAACAAGAGGATCGGAGGTGGAGGACAGGGATATTTTTTTGAGAATGACAAAGTCAATAATCTGGACAAAGAGAGAGTCCAGGAGGAGAGTCACCTCCTGGTTATCCTGTGAGGTATCAATGTCATCTTGTTGAGAGAGTGCATCCATAGGACCCATTTGTATTCCTGGGAGGTTATAATAGGAGATGTCAAAGTCTTGTAGGAACAGCATCCAGCAAGCTTGGCAACACAACTGCTTATGTGGTTGTTTGAAGTAGGTGAGATTTCAGTGGTCAATCCTTACTGTCACTGGGAGGGAAGTCTCCTAGAGGTAATGATGCCATTCTTCCAAGGCATGGATTACTGCAAGTAGTTCTTGATCATAGATGTTGTAGTTCTGCTTGGCAGGGAAGAGAGTTTTCAACAGGAAAGCATAGGGGTGAAGGTCTCCATTGTTGTCTTTCTGCATCAAGACAGCCTCAGCGGCAGTTAGAGATATGTCAGTCATTACAAAGAATGGTTTCTGGACATTAGGCATTAGAAGGATGGGTTGGCAGGTAAAGGTACTTTTAATGAAGAAGAAAGTGTCATCCTGGGCCTGCCCCCATTCTCAACAGACCCCCTTCTTTGTCAAGTCGTGTAGGAGGCAGGCTATAGTGAAGAAACCCAGGATAAAGTGTCAATAGAAGTTACAGAAGCCAATGAATGATTGCACTCCTTTTACCAAGGTGGGGAGTTTCCATTTATCAATGGCCTTTAACTTAGTTGGGTCCATCTTCACCTGTCCCTCTCATACTATCATGCTGAGGTATCCACCTCATCCACATTGAAGAAACACTTTTCCAGTTTGAGGAATAACTGGTGTTCACGTAGCCATTCAAGGACTTGACGAGTTCATTCTCAGTAGATGGTTGGAGAGCTAGAGTGGATTAAAAGGTCATTCATGTAGATTACTAGCCATCCTTCAGTGATTAAGTCAGTGAAGATATGGTCCATGAGTGCTTGAAAGGTGGAAGGTGAATTGCATAATCCATAGAACATTATGGTGGTTTCAAAGAGTCCAAACAGGGTGATGAAGGCGGCTTTCCAATGGTCTTCTGGCTTAATCAGGACATTATTATACCTCCATTGGATATTCATCTTGATAAAGATTTTTGATCCTTTAAGTTGGTTCATAAGGTTGGAAATCAAGGGGAGTGGATATGCATTTTTGATCATGAAGGAGTTTACATATTTGTAATTTTGACAAGGTTGGAGAAAACCATCTTTTTTGGGGACAAAGAAAAATAGGGATGTTTGAGAAGACTTGGAAGAGACAATTTTTCCCAAAGCTAGGTGTTCATCTACAAAGGCTTTACATGCTTCCTGTTCCTTTGGATTGAAGGGGTAAGCCTTAGTGACCTTTGGGAGAAAGTCCTTATTAAGGTCTATGGTGTGATCGAAGGACCTGAAAGGAGGGAGGGTTATGGTATTTTTCTTATCGAAGACGTCTTGAAAGTCCTTATATGCCAATGGAAGAGTGGGCTTCTTCCCTTCTTCCTGTTGGGCCAGTTCAGTTGCAATGGTGGTTTTATTTGCCCATTGGACACTTTGTTTAGCCAGCCACTTTTCCCATAGTCAGGTAGTCTTTCAGTCTGGGTCTAGGTCCAGATATCAGACAAGGTACCATTGAGTGAGGGCAGTGGTAGAGTCGTGTTGGGGCTTCCTATGATGGTCAGGAATTTCTACCCTTCCTGCAGTCCAATTGATCAAAGGGTTAACTTTTTGAAGCTAGGGAAGACCTAGAATTAGATTCTCTTTTCCACAGTTCATAATAAAGAAGTCTTGTTTGAGTTCTACCTCTCCTATATGAATGAAGAGAGAGACTTGGTGGTGAAGGACTTCTCTGGGATTTGGAGATCCATTGGCGTTTTGTACAGCTAACAGCTTTGGAAGTTTCTTCATAGGAAATCCTTTCTTCTTTACTATATCTTGGTCAATGAAACTTCCTGTGGCTCCACTATCAATGAGGGCAAAGGTGTCGATGATTTGTGCTCTGTCCTTTGGGAAAATAGATATGGGAATGCATATTTCTGAAGCAGTATTTTCAGATACAAATACAGGAGCAATCGTGTAAGGAGGAGAAGATGTCATTTCTTCCCTCCTTTTCAAAAATCCTCTACTTCTTCAACCTTGGCAGTGGTAATGGTTTCTTTTTCAATAACCTCTTTGCTTTCTTCTTCCAAATCCTCAAAACAAGTTTTTAGCACCTTTAGTGTATCTTCCTTTGAGATTTTCTCTTCTTCAACTTGTCAACTTAGTAGGTGTTGATCTTGGACTTAGCTACAACTTGTGCTTGGGCAACAGGGGCATGGGTTTGCATTGCTACCTTCTTAGACAGGGTGGAAGTTGAGGGGGATTTCAGGTGGTTAGAGGTGCAACACCTGATCTTGTGACAGATAAAGCACCAATTCTCCTTTAAGTGTTTGGCTCTCTCTACTAGGGTGAGATGAACTATGTCAACACCCATCACATTTGGGTCTTTTCACGAGTAAGTCTGTGAGTAGGGAAAGTAGGCTCTCTTATCCTGCAGATTGCTGATGTGGTGGAAGTTTGCATGGAACTGGATGGCCTTGGCAATCCATCCTTTAAGGATAGTGGGGACCACTTCCATAGAGAGAACTCATTCAGAGAGTTTCAGATCCATTCCTTGGATAAACCACTTGATGAGCATGGTGTCTTCTTTAAAACCTATTTTGGCAGCTAAGAGCAAAAACTTGGAGAGATACTTGTCAAACCCATCTCTTCTATCCCATAAATTCTGTCTCAAGTTTCCTAGTTCAATGCACACCTTGGCAGTTAAGTCATAGGGGTAGAAGGTTCTAATGAAGTTGTGGATGATGCCCTGATAATGCTTGTCTTTGGCAGCAATGGTGCTGTCTGAGATCTTCATATATCAACCCTCAAAAAAGTCTCTCACTCTTCCTTTACTTATTTTATTAAAGAGGACGAGGGCCTTTGCTTTATTACTATAGATGTTTGTGTTCATCTTCAAGTAGGTGTACATGGATTGGATCCAGCATGAAGCATCTGATGATTCTCTGGAGAAGTCATCAGGGAGGCAGGCTCTTAGCTCAGAAGTTCTAGTGGTTCTGTCAGACATTACTATGTAAATTGGGAAGCCAACTCTAGGGACAGAGTTGCTGGGGGAAAGGTTGGGAGGAAAGGTCAAGTTTCATTTCAGACCTTCAAGGAGTTTGTTCTGCTATGAAAGGAAGATCCTCTTCATCATCTTCTTCTTCCAATTCCTTAGTAGGCTGTAGCTGAGGGTCATGCTACTCTATCTGTGGCTGTTGGGTTTGCTTTTCTTCTTGTGACTCTGGGGTTTTGTTTCGAGGGACCCCAAATAAATAGTGATGGAGTAGCTTTCTGGTTGATTGTCTGATGTGTTTGGAAATGGTGGGCAGCTAGGGTGCTTGCTGCGTGATAGCATGCTGTGTGATAGCAGAAGTGGTTTGTGATGAGCTAGTTCTTTTGTTATGTGAAGGTGTTAAGTCCTAGCTTCAGTAATCACTCGGCAGTAGATCATTGACTTTTAGAGCAAAGTGGGGTCTCAGACAAAGGGCACTCTCAAGTGGCGTAGGTCTTAACTGGTAACCCGTACCAGGAAGAAAGAATTGTAACAGCCACAGTGCCATCTACAGGCTCCCAGGAGGTCATCGAGTCTGCAGGCAGCCCCTTATTCTTTCGTCTCCTTTATGCCTCTCCCCTTTACTTAGATCCATGAGTAGGATTTCTTGTTTAACCACTTGACTGACTTCTTGACAGACGGCCACTCTCCCCTAGGATAGCCTTTCACCTCTGCCCTATCCTCGTGTTCCCTTTTTGGTAGCAGCATAGCATGGTCTGTGCTCCTTACCAGTCTCCATAAATACACCACCTTTGTACTCTTATATCCCTAGCTAGTTCTATACAATACCAGCATTACCTTTGGCTACCTGCAAGTCTTTGTTCCAACCATTCTGACTCCTTCTCACTGCTTCTGCTCGATCCTGACCATGATTGAAATGCAGACTCAGGCACCACTTCTCATATGATGCCCCATCGCCACTGGTTGCACAACTATACCCCAAAATGCATCACAATCAAGCTTTCCAACAACACTGTTGTCTATTTAGCTGGAGTCGGGTCTGTGGTGTTTCACCCAGTCAGTGATAGGAAAAGTGGTCGAGCGGTCAAGTGTTCGAATGTCCTATATGTTCCAGAGCTGCGGAACAACCTCTTAGCTATCCTATACCTCACTTGTCACTCATTCTTTGTTGTGCATATCAATGCAATGCATATGACATCCTCGCGTGCCTCTGGACCACCCTCTTTGTTGCTACCATCAACAGTCAAATGCTGCATTTTTGGATGGCACAACAGAGCCTGTAACTAAGTACAGTGGCTCAAAAAACTGTCCGCATGTTTGGTCATTTTTCACTAAACATGTTATTCTCCAATAA